>JAPKLW010000579.1:158422-170896 GCA_026898455.1 Plectranthus barbatus | reverse complement strand
AACAAAGTTCTAAGGGCTCCATTTTCTCGTGAAATCGAACCTCAACAGGAATTTTCTCCGTTAAATAAGATTTTATGCCGACTTATTATTTTGCCTCTTTTATTCATAACATTTAATTGAATAAATCAAAATCCGACTAAAATGGCTACTTTGGATTCATACTAATCTTATTGATACAAATTATTCATAACAACTTTGGATTGTTGTACAAATTAAGCAACAATCCAAGAGTGGCAACTTTATTATATGCTATAGATCACAAGAAAAGTGAGAGAAATTAACAACTTGTTGCTACCAATAACAAAGATATTGTTTTTGTTTGGATCTATTTTACGAATAAAAAGGCATTGTTGTGGCGATGATTATGAAGACGACCATTTACGTGAAATTCTATGTTATAGTTGGTGTGAATGTGATGGGCACAATTGATGGGCCTAGGACAGATCGACCACACCTCACAATTTTATTTTGCAGAATATGACTGTGTCATTGCAGAATGTGTCATTGTTATTTTTTATTGAATCAAAATACATGTCTCGCTTCTCTTATCTGATTGGCTCGACTGGGGTTTGTCCTTCTTTCTTCGGCCGAAGTTCTTCTCTTCAACATAGGCTTCGACCTGTGCTAGTATATCGGCCATGGTCGAGCAATGGTACTTGACCAACTTCCAGAAGAGATTGTAATTCTTTCTTAGGCCTTTCTTGAACGCCGACACTGCCGTCTCCTCGAGGCAGTTCGGGATTGTTACCTTCACTAAATTGAATTGCTTCAGAATGTCCTGAAGAGATATTCTTTCCTTTTGGACGATGGAATAGAGGTCGTCCGACCTCTTCGGGGCTCTTCGGCTGCTCAAAAAGTGTTGTACGAAAGGTTCGTGGAGCTCGGCGAACGAAGAGATTGAGTTCGGTAGGAGATGCATGAACCATTGCATAGAGGGTCCGTTCTTGCATGCTCCAAAGCTTTTACACATGCATACTTTGCGCTGGTGATCGGGAATCACCGCGATCTACATCTTCATCTTATAAAGTGTGATGAATTCGCGGGAGTCTGTTTTCCCATCATATGCCTTTAATGTCGGCACTGTGAAACGAACTGCACAACCAATATCCTTCGAGCGAAGAGAGATTCGGCGAAACGCTCCAGTAGAGTGTTCTTCGGAGGAGTCAGGGCCCTCGAAATCAGGAACATGAACTTCTGCATTTGCTCGAGCTATTTCTCGAGCAACTGGATATGTTCCTCGAATCAATGTCATCAGTTGGGGCCCAACTAACGTCGGGCTCGGTTCGGACACAGGAGGATTTCTCCTCCCCCTCGAATTCGAGCAGTGGGGTCCTGATTCTAGAGTGGGTCTCGTTCTACCATTCACTGTGGGCTACGGCCAGTTGCCACCAAAGAGCTTCGGCCTCCTGGGTAACCCTGCGATTTTCCTTCTGCAGATTGCAAAGCTCTTCTTCCCGACGTTTGAGTTCGGCTTCGAACTCAGCTACACTTCGGAAAACTCCATTATTCTATCTTTCTTTCTTATTAGGCCCCCCTTCTAGAGCCAATTGTTAATGCTCGATTTTTATGAGGTTTATTTTATAAGAATACTTGATAGAATAAATAGTAAATTGCAAAATAAAATAGAAGTAAATGTTTGATTGTAAGTAGAGCTTGAATACTAAGTGCTTTTATTGTTGTATTAAATGCTGAATTCAATGTATCTTTGTACAATAAATGCAACTCTATTTATAGAGATTGAATACAAAAGAGTGACTCTACACAAAAGGTCACAATTCTTCAGCTGAACCAGTGCCTGAAACGGTTTTGTCCGTTCGATCGAGCTGGTTTCATCTTTTTGTAGTTCGGTTCGGTAGTCCTGCTCATCATAATATCCGAACTGATCTGTACGACCGATCGGTAGTTTGGTCAAGATAGCTCGTCTGAATTGTCGAGCTTCCGAGGAGTTTGCTTTAGTCAAATATTTGTTTTTTGGGCTTCATCCATTGGACTTTCTTCTCAGATGGACTGATAATGGGCTTGCCCATTTTCAAGTCATAACACTTACCATTGATAATAGGGTCCACTGTGTTTCGCAAAAAAATTCTCATCATCGAGCTTACTTCCATAAATGGATACACAACCACTGCCATTACCCTGCCGAGCAAGATAATAAGAGCTAAATCAATACATACCATGCTGAAATGAAACAAGCGGTATAAGTGTTTAAATTTGATATCAAAGCATTAAATCATTTATGTTATTGAAAGTAGTTTAATCAATTAATTGGATTGGAGTCTGCTGATTTAACTTCTGATATCTGTACAGGTTGCCCCTTCAACCTAGAGTCCTAGACATGCTCCCAAATATGCGCTCTCAAGAAACATCAATACAAATAACACTGCATAAATATGATCAAGGGATTAATAATGACAATGTTCTTTCCAAAAAAAAACTTTATAATGCCATATTCAAGGAATGAAGATAGGAGTAGGATAAGAAAGCTTAAAAATCACCAGCTTGTATCATAAAGTCCTTGATCACTCTATGGAACTGAGTCTGACACCCCCTTATAACCGACAGGTAATTCAACTTTCCTACTGTTGGAAATTCGGGAATATTCAATAAGGAATTTTCGTGTGGAATATTTAATTTCGTCATTATTGAATTAATCTACACGACGAGTAGATGATCGTAGTTTATTTATTTTCTCAAATCGAATTTTGGTGAGCGAGAAATGAGTCCACTAAATGACACGGTTGATAAGGTGAGCATGCGGGCTCGTTTGAACGGGCTGTTGAGCTTGCTGAGCTCGTGTCGATGTGGCTGGTCGGCGTGGCACACAGTGGATGTCATGTGAATGATGAGTCAGTCATGTTGGAATTGAGTAAATCGGGCAGTTCTAAACATGCTCAATCAATTCCCACAGGGAATTGAGTAAATCAGGTAGTTCTAATCATCCCATGCATTTTTCAAATTCATCTCAAATTATTTAAATATTTAAAGTTATGTAAATATATCACAAATTATTTATTCATATCAACGAAAATTGATTGTAATATGATTGCTCATTGTGTCGGTCTTAGAATTCCGACAATAAAAACAACTTTCGGTTAATCGAAAAAAATTATTTTGAATATATTTACATAGTTCTAAATAGTCGAGATATTTATTTGAAAACTCAAAAGTTTAGAAAAAAATTATAAAAATGCAATATAGCTTGAGATACTCTCTTAGTTCGGGTCAATTAATCCCATATTGACTGAACGCAATAACCAATATTCGTGATTGTGATTGAATTAATAATTTATTGATGATTGATAGTTAACTTTCATTTTAGGAATTGAGATTAAGCTAATTGGACTGACAAAAATGAAAAATGATACTCGCTCCGCCCCGGCTGAATTGTCCCGGTGACTTTGGACACAATAACCAAGGAGTGTGAGTGTAAAATAAGTTGAGTGGAATTAATATTTTATTGTTGAGTGTGAAAAAGTTGCTTTTTTAAGTAATGAGACAATTGAGGTGGGACCAACGAAAAAGAAAAGTGGGACAATTGAGGTGAGACAGAGAGAGTACAACTAGGAAGTGTACTTTAACTTTTTTCCCAAATAAAAATTAAATTTGAAATCCAAAAAAAAGAAATCGAATACCGAAACTACGTCGTTTAGGGCAGCCGATTTCCTCGTCTCTCCATAGGCTTTCGTCTTCCTCCAAATCTTGGCTCAGTTGCCTGACCAAATCTGTAAACAAGGAAAAAGATGGCGTCATCGGTGAAGTACGTGCGCTTGGGGCCAAACTCTGCCAACATTGAGGAAGCGCGGCGGCGCGTCTTCGACTTCTTCAAGACGGCCTGTAGATCCATCCCCACAATCATGGAGGTTTACAACCTCGACGACGTCGTTACCCCCTCCCAACTTCGCTCAACCGTCGCCTCCGAGATCCGCAAGAACGCCCACGTCGATAACCCCAAGGTGGGTCTAATTTCTCTCTTATTGATTAACGAATCATAAAAATTATTAAAGATTTGTTTTTTTGTGTTATTGAATAGTGTTTGGGGGAATCGGGTTACTCGGGTAGAAAATTAGGAATACCCATTCAAATTCGATTAGGTTTTCCTCTGTTCATACATTGTTGATAGACAAGGAGTGAGGGTTATGTTACTTTGTGGTTGTGTGAATCCATTTGTCGAAATCCCTATGAAATTGAAGGTAGAGATGTCGGCTGCCTCAAATTGGGTACCTTTTGGATTTTGGGTCCAAATCTTGACTCAATACACAGATTTTGTTCACTTGCTTGAGGTTGAATAATATTGTTGTTATGAGTTGAGCAATGCTCTATGTTGTGGTTTGGATTCAGGTTAGAGAAGGGTTAGGGTTTAAGTTAGAGAAGGATGTTTGTAAGGAATCTCATTGGCCCCAAGGAGATTCTTTTATGATTCACAATTTGCAGTTCTCTGAATCATTCCACTTTCACTGAAAATTGAAACTTAACTGCTGATGTTGGCCAGAGTTCACTTGTTACATCAACTGATGGAAGAATAGTTCGCAACCCAATTTAATATCGTAACTCAATTCTGAAATAATGTGTTTTATGATTCCTGTATACTTTTTCTGAGTTTTTAGCCATAACATAGCTACCACAGAGCTCCAACTGCATATATTGTGTCTCTCTAATAAGCTGCTAGCCATGATTCTTCTTGTTTCTCATCATTCCTCTTGTTTCACTGTAGAGAGTCAAGATTTTAGCTTGAAATGTTGATCAAATCATTCTATCTTTCAAGATTGTGAAATGTTGAAGACTCTCATTTCATATCCACTCTGTTTATGACCAATTTAGTGGCAAGTTAAAGGATGATAATCACAATAACCTCTAGAGTAAGGGTATTAGTTGATAAGATTTTAAGGGCCACTACTCACTAATCAAGATTTTAGCTTGAAATGTTGATCAAATCCTTATCTCTTTCAAGATTGTGATATGTTGAAGACGACTCTCATTTCATATCCACTCTGTTTATGACCAATTTAGTGGCAAGTTAAAGGATGATAATCACAATAACCTCTAGAGTAAGGGTATAAGTTGATAAGATTTTAAGGGCCACTAATCACTATTCACTTGAAAAACAAAAAAAAAACTATTTTCAGTTTTCTTATTACTCTTAGCAAACACTGCGCAGGTCATTGATATGCTGCTCTTCAAGGGAACAGAAGAACTGAACAACATTGTGGAACACTCAAAGCAGCGGCACCACATTCTCGGCCAATATGTTTTGAACCGTCAGGGTCCTTCTCAAGACCTCGGGTCCAAGGACCAGGGGTCCGAGTTCCTGAAAAACTTCTTCAGAAGCAACTACTTCTGAATCTCCCTCCCCTATTTTATGCAATGAAAGAATAATGAAATCTTGGATGACACCACCGAGAGATTTGGGTCGTGCTCCCTTTCGCATTCTCCTACTCGAAGCTCATAGATTTTGTGTTCGAGACTATTTGGTATGTTACTCATTGTAGTTTATTTTCTCTCATGTTTTCAATTTATGGGGATTGTGTTTGTGTCTGCTCTTAGAGAAGCAGGTTTTCCATATCATTTTGCTGAATAATATTAAACTAATTCATCACTTCTTATTATTTCACAGGGGATAAAGTTTATAAACTTGCTTTTTTCTTTTCTTTTCTTTTTTTAAACTTTCTTGAAGATTACTTTTTCTTTGTTTTGATATTTATTATGAGTTTTTTGAATGAATGTTTGATATTTTAAGAGTTTGTAGAAAATCTAGAAGTCTTTTGAGTTGGCAAAATGTAAAAAGAGTCTCCTTTTCCACTTTTTACCTTTCTCACCGATCTATTTGACTAACACTAGACTTTTTCTTTTGTATTATTTTTTTCTAGAAATCTATATTTAAACATTATCAAATATAACATGTGACAAATATATAGTCCACGTAGTGGTGAATTCTTTAATAAAAATCGTAATAAAATATGATACCACAACATAACATGATTTCTAGGTTAAAAAGGACAAAACTGATCTTTAGTTACTCGGATTTTAACTCAATAAAAATTTGTTTGAATTCGTTTACTGAAACTTGTTTTTTAAATGAACTAAATTTGAGCATCACAAATTTTTCACTCGTGAGCTAATATTAGAAAGGAACATAAAATAAATTAATTTTGTAAAAATAATATCTTTCAGTGTTTAAAGTTACCAATAACAACAAATCTTTCTAGCAATGAGAAGATTTTGAGTTTGTACATTGATATGATATTAATCTTGTAATAACTAATTTTTTCTTTCAAATTAATAATGAATATAGATTAAGGTCAACTATGACTCAATAAAATTCATAAATTTTAAAAAATTCGATAGAAAAATTCAAAGTTTGATTCAATATTAAACAAGTCAAACTTAATACGATATTAATCAGTTTAATTTGGTTCGATTACATCTCTAATTATTTTACGATTTTGCGTCTATCAAGAAAAAATAGAAGAAATGTACCATAAAACTAAAAATAAATCCATTTTTAAGCAAATCCTTTCCAATTTTAGTGTACTTTTATTTTTGAAAAAGAAAAGTTGCAAGTGTGAGTGTCCAATTATTTATCAACATATTTTAGGAATTATATAATAAAGGCCTTTAGCAGCCATACAATATTTCCACACTACTTTCCATGAACCCAAATCCAACCAATAGTTTTTGTCCACACGTAGGGAATCCATTTATATTCTCTTTATAAAAAAAGATTAATATTAACTGTGTTTATATTATAATATATACATTTACCACAATATTTTATTATACTAGATGATTTACACCATCGCGGTGCACAAATCAGATATATAATATATATTTAAAATAATAAAATATAATTAATATACTTATATATTTTAGCATTTTTTGTTATTCCTTTTATATATATTTAATTTGTATTCATCAATTCTATATTTAATATATTTTGAAAGAGATTTATTTTATATTATACATCAATATATATATATATATATATATATTTAATAAAAATAAAAAAATATCTCAATCACAAAGTCAATGTATTTTGATTTAAATATTATTCTATAAAATATAGTACTATATTCGAAAAATAATAAATTAAAGACATGCAATATTTTAAAGAAAAAAGAACAAATATAGTTTTGTTATATATTTATTATTATTTATTTTATATCTACTCTTTAATAAATAATGATTAAAATAAAAATTGCAATATTTCTTGCTGGAACGGTTATTGGCCATTGTTCCCTTTTAAAATAGTACTCCCTCCGTCCTAACTTAATAGTTCAAAAGCGAAATGACATAATAACCAAGTTTGTAAATATTGGAATTAATATTTTATTGGTGAGTGAAAAAATTTATCATTTTAGAAAATAAGATTAATAAATAGGACAGACTGAAAAGAAAATTAAAACTTATACATTGGGACGGGGGCGTAATAAATAGATAATATAAAAATAAAATCAAAATGTTGGGAAATATATATCTATATCTATAATAATACTAAAAGAGAATAGTCAAATACTATTCATTAGGAGGGAAAAGTCCCGCTCAAACATGCATTCATGCAGCTAATAATATAATAATCCAATTTACTCAAACAATTTATTAACTAACATCTATTTTTTCAAAAAAATCTTCATCCGTATTCAGAGGTTAGGTTTTCAATGTTAATTTGAATTTCAAATCTACAAAAGAGCCTTTCCTTTTTGGGAAGGTCTTGGGTTAGGCAGGCCTAAACGATTTAGGCGGGTTTTATCCATTAACCCAAGCCCAAACCCATAAAATATACCCTATTTGGGATGGGTGAACCCATTTGGGTAGGATAAAACCCGCCTAAACCGTTTAGGCCTGCCTAACGCAAGTTTTGCCTTCCTTTTTCTGTCTATAAATATACAATTTTAGCATTTTGAAATAACAAGGAACCAAAATCTTTCTCACTATATTATCATAAATCCAATGGCATTTGCCCAAAATCCTTCTCTTTCGTTCAAATATCCTCTATAGACAGTCCTGCTCCTTTATTGTCTTGTATATATTAAAGTAAAGAAGTTCCATCTAATTACAACTTTGTCACTTTTCCTCCAAAAATATCACATCACATTTATTTTAATTTATTTGCTTACTAATTCATCAATATCATAATATGTACAGTAATCTATATAATTTACTAAGAGAGTTCTACCTTTACCATCTAAAATTCTTGAAAAATGTGCATATATATTAAAAAACATTAAAAATTAATTATATTTTTAAAATTATTACTTGATGGTTGGAACATAATCTATGTAATATATTGAAAAATATGTGCATGTCGAAGTAAAATTATTTTTTCGAAAACAATATTAGATATGATTTTATTAAATTTAATATAATTATATTTTAAAATAATTTAGTTTTAAAATTGTTAAACTTTACATAAATTGAATTATTTAGCAAATCAATTTCTAAATTACAAGTCATTTGAAATGGAAAACAAAACAACAGGTCTGCAATGCAATTTGAATATCATGATTCTCATTTTATTATTTTAATTTTAGATTCATATTATTTTAAGGAATTAGTGCATTTTAATTCATAATATCTATTTATTTTTACAAAAATAACCTAATATTTTTAATTTTATAAATGTTAAACATGAAGTTCGTAAAATGAACAAACTTAGAAATTAAATAATAATTTTCGGTGTAAAATATTAAATTACAAATATAGAAAAATATTGTGAATTAAATCATAATTTTGTGAGCACTATGTTATTTTTGTAAAGTTGACAAATGTTAGGAGTGTAAATGCAAATACTTTTATTTTGGGTACAAATTTGAATAAATATTATATGTGTCGAAAGTTTATTATTTTTCATATATTTTCATATAACGTGTAATTAGTATTATTTTAAGCAAACTACTATAATATCTTTACTGAAACATGAAAATTTTCTACGTGGTTATTTATATTTAATGGAAACATAAGTTATCATTAATAAAGTTAGTAATGTTATTTATCATAACGTTTTAGAATAAAATTATTCATATATTACTATAAATAATATTTATTTGCGCAATATATATATAAAAAAAAAAAGACAGCGCAGTCATTTAAGGCTGCGATGAGTCAATTAGTTTATACAGTCAATTTCTATTTTGCAAGCAACCTCGAAAAATCCCTCAAACCTTTCTATTTTCTCTTCCCCCCTTTCCTCCAACCTTCTTCCTCTCTCTCTCTCTCTCTCTCTCTCCAATCACACCACCATCTTTTTTCTGCTTCGAAAACCTTCACTACCTCCTTCCAAGAAACACCCTTACCTTCCCACAAATATATAAATATGCTGTTCACACTCTTCTTCACACACACACAGAAATGGATACTCAAAGAAAAACTACTGCTGCTACTCCTCATCAGCAGAAGGGGAAGAAGGGGAAGCGGAAGGGCGGCGGCGATGAGTCTCTGAAAGTAGTGTACATCTCGAGCCCCATGAAGGTCCGTACTAGCGCCGCGAGGTTCCGATCCCTGGTGCAGCAGCTCACCGGCAAGAACTCCGACATAGCGCCGTATCTGGATTCCGACGAAGGCGCCCTCGTCGGATTTCGCGACGAGAATGGGTTGCTGCTTCCCGACGTCCGGGATTCGTCGACGTCGGTGTCTAACTCCGACGACACCACCTCGGAGTCTTTCTTGAGCGCCGCCGAGTTCGACAATGTGTTCGCGACGACGTCGTCGCGGATGGAAAAAGGAGACCTGTTCGGCGGCGGCTTCTTCTCGCCGGAGACGTTTTCCGGTGATCCCCGTCTGGACGTTTTGGGGAGCTACGAGGACTTGATAATGTAATGTTGTTACGGATGAGTTGTAGGGTTTTTCTTTGAGTGCACGTCTCTCGTAGCTCCGAGAAAATCCGAGCAATTCACGAATAGTTTTTACGAGTAGCTTTACGTGTTGGTGCTCTTTCTTGTGTATATATACGAAAGAGAAATCTTAGTTATATGTTAAATAATTAACATATATAAGTGTGAGAATAAGAAAATGGACCCATCTCATGCACTCGATTTCTTTCACAAAATAGTGGGACACTTATCACATCAAGGCAGTTTATGGAAAAGCATTTATGTAATAATTTATAGTTTGGATGATTAATTATGGGACAAATATGGCAAGTAATTTGTTTGCCGCTGTAAATGAATCAAACTGTTCGTAAACTATTCGGGTCTCGACTCAATAAAAATCCGTTTATTAAATGAATTAAACCTGAGCATTATAGTTGTCGACCAAGCAAGCTCATTTGTTAAAATTAATATAAAAAATATATAAAATAATTAATTTTAAAAATAATATTAAGAGTAAAAAAATAGTGATAAATCTTTATAGTAATGTGACATTTTTTAATTTGAGCATGAATATAAGGAATAAATAATTTTTTCTTTCAAAATAATTACGAATATTTTGAATATATTCTAAATTTAGAGAGTTCAGTTAGACTCGATAAAGTTCGTGAGCATCAAAATCTTCAATAAAAAAACTCGAAACTCAACTCGTTACTAAACGAATCAAACTGAAACACAACACTACTCTGTTCGATAACACCCCTAGATTTGTTTGACTGTGAGTCTGTCGTGTTTTTCACTTAGTTTGGATGTTTGCATGGAGAAGAGTCAAAGAATCTAGCAAAGAAATAGTTGGTGGAGATAGACAATTAAAAAAACTCAGCTTCTTTTAATATGTGTGGGACCTTGATATATTAACGTGCATGTGTTGGGGTTTTCACCAATCGAATGTGGTGGCGGCAGTCGCGGTACGTGGTGGCCAAGTCACGGCGGCGGATGATGATATCTGCCAAATTAATGTTGACTTGGATCAATGCTTATATCAAAATTCAAGCTTAATCCACGCTGTTCAACTGTCCCAACCACCGCAAACCTTCTATATATATTTGTAGAGCGAGAAAGACCCACGTCAAGGCTGTGGTGGTGGTGGAAGCAGCAGCTAAGGGTAATCACGAGTCAAGCCGGCTCGTGAACTATTTGGAATACTAGGGATCAATTCATCGGCATTAATATCAAGTTTGTTATGATACGGGGTTTGTCCCACATTGAATTCACATCTTAATGTGAATGTGTATATAAATGGAGGATAAGTCTTCACCTTTGACTATGGTTTTCGGTGAAGTTAGGACTCTCTAATTTATGTGCCTAACAATGTGGTCCGACCAACCGACCGGACCTTCCACGGAAAAGGGGGTGGAGAGACACCCGTCGGGGGCAAGGAGGCCCCGTCGTGGTGGTGAGACCCCACTCTACCGTCCGTGGACGTCCGGATATAAGTAGAGGGTCAAGCCTTCACCTTTGATCATAATTTTGGGTTAAGTTCAGACTCCCTAGCTTATGTGTCTAACAAAGTCAAGCTCGAGCTACTCGAACAGTTGTCAAGCTCAAGCTCCGTGACTCTCGACTCGATAAGCTCGCGAGCCTTATCGAGGTCGAGCTTGGATATGAGTTAGGCTCACGAACCTAATTGAACTCAATATAATTTAAATTTGTTATTCCTAAATTAATTATAATTCATTTACTAAAACTAAAAAAACGAGTTCGACAGAACCAAGTCAAGCTTTAACGAGTTTGATATCGAGTCGAGCTGTAGCCCGACCTTCAATTTTTTTTTTGTCAAACTTGAACTCGAGTTTGGTCATGCTCAGCTCGTAATCACCCTTAACAACAACTTAGGGACAACGGTATCACAGAGAAATCTTTGTTATAGAGGCTTTTGATTTTCTTGAATTAATTGTTAGGGTTTTATGCCACAAGAGTTTGCATTTCAATTTTCAACAAGGAAACAAATACTATGAGTTGCATAAACTAACTACAAATTGATAATGATACATCCCTAGCTAGGCTAATATGAAGCAAGCAAACCAAAAATAAAAATTAAAATTAAAATGGTGATCTAGCCTAATCCAAAAATAATCTTACATCATAGCCATCATATTTCTTTCACCAGCTGCAAAGGCTTTTTCTGGAGATTTTTCCAGAAACTCGAAGGGGATGATTACTTCACATTTCGTTATCGAGTATATCGCGCATCATCTGTATGGGGATGAGTCCTTCAGTCCTAATAGCGCCTTTGGTCGGATCAGGACTGATGAAATACAACGTTGGCAACCCTCGAACCTGCAGCAGAAACACGAAATAACAGAAAATGAATGGTCCCGTATGTAGATAGAAAAGAACCCTTCTGCAAAATGATGAAGATATGCTACTGGTTCACATAGGAAGAGAAGAACAATTGGTACGAACCATCATATCGCGTGCAAATTCATATTCGTCGTCTGTGTCAACCTTCACAATCATCGCATTGTTTTCGTACTCAACAGCAAGCTGTAGCAGAAGTAAGTCTCATAGTCAAGTAAAAATATAAGGAATTCTTGCACATTTTAAGAAGAGAGCACAAGAGTTTCTATGAATTGCCACAACTTCAGCTTCTACTTGTGGTGTCCCTAGTTGG
>JAPKLW010000579.1:144032-158412 GCA_026898455.1 Plectranthus barbatus | reverse complement strand
AGGAGTCCAAATTTATGATCAACTAGCAACTCATTATAGCCCAGTTTACATAGCATATCCAACAAGTTTCTTCATGTAAAATATGATGATGCTTGAATGCAAAATGCCAAACATACCATTTCCAGCTCTTGTGCCATCAAGATACAAGGTCCACACCATGTGGCATAGAAATCAATGATCAGTGGCACATTTCTCTCCCCCTTTACCAACTCCTGGATTTCTGCTGCAGAGAGCTTTTTCTACAAACAATCCAAAAATGTTAAGGAGAAACAAGAACCCAAAATAACAACATTAAATCAAGTCACACCCATAACAAGGATTAACAGAAAGAACTCTCCTTTGCATTTCTTTGATTTGTAACCTAATAATACTATCTATAGTGCACCCAAGATTTTCCACTAAAAAAAAAAAAAATGAGTTTCAAATTCTGAGAGTATTACAAGCCTTCCTAAATTTAGTAATTCATGAAACCAACATAATCTGCTCTAAACAAAAAAGATAAAATAAAAAATGAATCTTTTGCATAAAAAACAACACAAATAGCTTTCGACAGCGCGCATTGTACATGGGCAGATGATAAAAGAGCAGATAAATACCACGAGATAATCGTCGCTAAGATATTTCCCTGCAGGAGGCTTGCATATAAGCTTTCGAGTAAGTGTTTGAGTGGATAACAAAGGTGTGTTGCTGAAAGTGGAGGTGAAAATTAGAGTATTTGGTTGCCGGGTTTTGAGCGAACAAGGTGAGGAATTCGGAGGGTGAGGTGGGGGTGGAGCACTGAATGAAAAGATTGAAGCTTGCATACTGGTTCGATTGTGTGTCTATATGGAGAGAGAGAGAGAGAGAGAGAGAGAGAGAGAGAGAGAGGGAGAGATTTTGCAGAGGTTTTGTGAAGATATTCTTTTCGAGGAGATAATGATAAAGAATTGTAATTTATGGCATCTTTATTATTTCAAGAATCAACCCATTTTCTTTTTTCTTCAAAATTAAAAGTTAAAAGCTCTCTATTACAAAAAGTTAAAAATTAAAAAAAAAAATCCAAATATGAATAAATCACTAATTAGATAACATACTACTATAAAAAATTAAAATCATTTGATATAATTTATCTTTGAAATGATGCCAAATATCAAAATACTACCAAAGCAAACATAGGTTACCCACACACACTCTTTCTCCTTTCTATTAGGGGTGACCGATCAGTATTAGGTTATTCGGTACGATTTTAACTTGTAAAATAATCGAATCGAAATTTTTATTTGGTTATAGTTTATTTCGGTTATAATTGAGTTTCAATATAAATTTAATAAATTGATAAAATTAAAAATAAAAAATATATATATTTATTAATATTATATATATAAATTCAGTTATTCAGATATTTCAGTCCCGAAAAAAATTAATCGAACTGAAAACTGAAATAACCAAAATTTTCTAATTTCTGTTCGATTTTCGATTATTTCGGATTCTTACTCACCCCTACTCTCTCTTTGCATATATTCTTGTCTATCTGTGTATGTTTGAGGATGGGGCCTTTTGAAATCATAGTTAATTGTGATTTAAGTGGGATTTAGATTGAAGTGATTGATGAAAGGGAGCCACTTGGTGTTTCCTCCTGCTTGGAAAAACCCATCTTTGGATTCAGTCTAACCTTGAGAATTATCAGTAATTCAAGAAAATGGAATCACATTCTGTTCATTTGCAAATGCTTTGCTCTCTCATCATTTCCTTTCCCTCAACTGATCTGCAGTTTGCTTCACTTATAAATCATGGCAGCCTTGATTGGATCATTTCTGAATTTCTCAAATATGCTCAAAATCTTCAGAAGCTGTCTGTTCATGGCAGTTCTAACTTCACCACTATGATACAGAGTCTTTTTGGTTAAGCAGAATTCAAGCAATCATCTGGTATAACTTATACATTCAAGTGTTGTGTGAATTTCAGATTGCTATATGCTAACCATATGATCTTCTCTGTCACGTAGGATCGATCACTCGGGCCGTGTTTCGGTTTTTAGTTGAGCAGAGCAGCCAAGCCATCTTGGATACATTGAATGGCCAAGCTTCAAGAGCACTACTGTTAGTCTCTTTTATGCCATTTTCTCCCTTGATATTTCTGCAAATGTGTTAGTGTTGCAAATTTATGAGTCTCAACAGCTTTTAACTGAATCTGCCAAAACTCAGCATGATAACCAGAGATGTTTCTATTTGTTGCAGCTGAAGACAGAGAGACATGGCTATGGAGATGACCTTGCTTGAGAAATGTGCCTTTAAAATAGGGAGGGATGATAATTCGTGCGGATCAGATTCCTATCTTGTCGATCGATTAATTATCCGATCCGTTAAGGCACAATCGGTATTCAACCAAATAAGAAAATGTTAAATTCGAATCTGTTATTTGATTCAAATCCAATTTGATTAGAACTCGATAAATATCCAATTCGAGTACAAAAATTATCCAAATAAAATTTAATAAAAAAAATATTGATTTTGAAAAGAAAAAAAAGATATGCAACAAAAAAAAATGTGAATCAAGATTTCATAAAAGTAACCTAAAAATTAAAATAATATTATTATTTATAGTATTTAAATCAGTAAATAAAAATAAATTGATTTTTATAATAATTCATTAATGGATATCCAAATTTGATATGTATCCGATTCGGATCTGATTCAAAATTTTTGTGTTCTTATTATTTCGAACCAATAACGATTTGTATCCAATAAGCTTTCAATCCATATCCATTATTATCATATTATCATATTGTATCGAAAACTGCTACCCCTACTTTAAAGCATGAAAACGCATTATTTGTGTTCAATAAGTCATGAATTTACCACATATGACATTCAAACCTATTCCATGTATTCAAGATTCAATACTAACCTTCTCCATCACAACCACAAATACTTCATTCCAACAAAAAACAAAAAGATAACCCCCATCATAATGCAATTGTGTGATTTTCTTGTTATTCAAACAATCTCATCAAAATCAAATCACAATCATAACAAATCTCTCACCCTATTACACAATTTACAAAACAAGAAACAAACATATATATATATATATATCTACAACCAAATGAAGGAGAAAAAATGAAAAACTCACATTCTCTCTCTCTCTCATCAAGAGAAGCCCGGCATCCCCTCCAACCGGCCGTCGTGAGCATCAAGAACCTTCAGCAGCGCCACCGCCTTGCTCCTCCCCTTCTCGCTCCCATTCTGCACGATATCAACAATCCCCTCCACCACCCTCGTCTCCAATTTCCCCCTCACATCACCAGCCACCTCCTCCCCACCACACTGCACCAGATTCAGCAGCGCCGCCGCCGCATTCTCCTTCGTCCGGTGACTCGACCCGGTCGCATTGTCCAACAAATCCATCAACATCTCGATTCCCAGAGCCTTCTTGAAAACCTCCCAGCTCTCCTCACAACCGGCGACCTGCGCGATCACCGCCGTGGCGTCCTCCACCAGCCCCACCCTCCCGTCCTTCACCACCAGCGAGAAAAGCGCCTGCACCGCCCCGAGCTCCACCATCTGCGCGCGGTTCAGAGGGTACAGCGCGATCCCGAAGAGAGCCCTCAGCGCGTCCTTGATCGACCGCGCCGCCGACCCCTGGCCGCGCACGACCTCCACGAGGCCGAAGATGATGTCCCTCTTGTGGCCGACGATGGGGCGGAAGGCGTCGACGCTGACCAGGCTGAAGATGGTGGCGGCGGCGCACTGGACGACGAAGGGGGTGGCCGGGTGGCGGAGGGCGTGGGAGAGGGCGTCGAGGACGCCGTGCGACGACATGAGGTGGTCTTTCGAGGAGATGGAGAGGTTGAGGAGGGTGGCGGTGGCGTTCTCCTGGAGGATCGCGACGGGGGAGTAGAGGGACTCGGCGATTAGAGGGACGGCGTTGGCGTCGGCGATCAAGGGGCGGGTGTCGGCGTCGTTCTTGGAGAGGAGGCGGAGCTCGCAGATGGCTTCGGTGCGGGTCTGGTCGGAGACGGAGGTGAGCTTGGAGACTAGGGTTCTGACCGCTCTCCGCTTTAGGGCATCCATGGATGCGATGTTGCAGTTGAAATTGGGGGTCGATTTGGGGGCTCGTATATAAGCCGACTTTGTTGATGGAGGAGGTGGGGTGGGGGGGGTGGGGGGGTGGGGTTAGGTCCAAGTTGGTGTAATTTTTTCGATGAATTGTGGATTTCAACAAGTAGACCAGAATGGTTCCGCCATTTCTGGATTCAGACACTGAAAATGAAAATGAAAACTGTCGAAATAATTTTTGTATGGATTGGAATGTCAATTTCAAACCCTAACTTTCAAGTTTCAACTATCGAGTTGTCGTCTGCTTTTATGACCCAAAAGCGTGGATTAGGTAAAACATATTAAGACAAGGTCCCAATATCGTTTTCCCTCAAAATAAGCAATTTATTAATCCTTCGTCCCTAGTCCAATTAATATTTTATGGGAAGGTCTTGGGTTAGGCAGGCCTAAACGATTTAGGTGGGTTTTATCCATTAACCCATGATTTAGGCGGGTTTTATCCATTAACTCAAGCCCAAACCCATATAATATACCCTATTTGGGATGGGTGAACCCATTTGGGTAGGATAAAACCCGCCTAAACCGTTTAGGCCTGCCTAACGCAAGTTTTTGCCATATTTTATTGGTTAGTGTTAAAAATTTGTAATTTTAGGAAAATGAAATTATTTTATTGGACAAACAAAAATGAGAAATGAGACTATTCCTGCGGGACGGAGGGAGTATAAATGAGTGTTAAATGTTTCTTACCTCCATTATGGCAGGGTTAGTAATTCGTCCATGTTGTGTCATTATCGTGTGGTGTCTTATCGTGTTGGATCGTTATCGTATTTGAGCTTAACGGATTCGTGTCGTGTTCGTACTCATAATTATGGTGCGTGTTCGTATCATATCACAAAATTTTTAGTCCTAAGTGCAAAACTGACAATTTTCGTAAGGTAGACTTTTATCGTGTCGGGTCATTATCGTGTCAGATTATTATCAAGTTTGAGCTTAACGGGTTCATGTTGTATTCATGTTTGAGTTTAACAGGTTTGTGTCGTGTTCGTGCTTATTATTATCGTACGCGTTCTTGTCGAGTAAGAAATTGTCAGAGTCCAAACCGGCCAAATCAAAATTATTTGGGCGGTTTGGGCGGTTTGACAAGTGAGAAAATCACCAGACTGTAAATTTCAAACCGTATTATTTGATTTGGTCTACGATTTGAGTAGAGAAACCGGCATTTGAAAGGACGGACTAGACCATTTATATAAATAATGATATTTAGATTACATATTATTTATACTAAAAGTGTAAATGAAGTACGTGTAGTATAGTTGTTCAAGCTATACTTTAGGTTTTAAGAGGCACAAGTTCAAATTTTCTATTGTGCTCATATAATTTTTGTTTTTCTTCTATATTTTTATTTATTTGTTGAATCTAAAATAAACCCTAAACTATCAAGATTTCAATCTCATTTTAATTCTTTTTCTACAATTTTTCAATCTCACAATTTTATTGAATTTCTCACTCTTTACTCTTATTGTCTTATCTATTCTCAGAGTTGGCTTTACCGTTGTCACATCTTAATAATCATTATGTTTGAGAATGCGATAAGAATTATTATTTTTTGATGTCATAAATCATTTATTTTTATTAGGATTGTTTCATACTTCGCCGATGAAAGCCACTGTTTTTTTTTTAATTTGGTCTGGTTTGAAATATTATTTTGGCTGGTTCGGTTTGAGAAATTTCAAACCGTATCATTTAGTTTGGTACATATTTAACCCTCAAACCGGTCAAACTGAACCGTGTACACCCCAACATCCATTATATTGGCATGTACCACCTTATAACAGTGAGGTATTTATTCACTTAGACCATCTCCAACCGAAAACCAAAAACCCAAGCAAAAAATGCAGTAAATATCACATCAAACACCATTATTTTCCAACTGAAAACACTAAACTCAAACTCAAAACAATATTCTCAGCATATTCTTTTAATCACAACTTTTCAAACTTTTCAAATACAACCAATATCTTTAACAAATTTGCAATTTGAACCCTTTATTAATTTCAAAGAAAATAAATTATTACAAGATAATCAATTATTAAAAATACAAAATATTATTAACTGTATATTTATTAATTGGATATTTATTTAAAATATACATTTATAATGTTGTTTTTTAATATTCCGTGTAATGTTATTGTTTTATAAATTTTAATGTTTTTATGTCAATGCTTATTTAATTTTTAAGTTTAAACTTATTTATAAAAATATAATAAATTAAAATTTTAATACAAAAATTAAATATTGCAAATGGTTTTAAATTTCTATGCATTTTAATTAATCATACATTAATTTTTTAATGAAATAATAATAATATAAATATTATAAAAATACATGATATTGAATATCTATTTAATTTTATTTAATCACACATTTCTTTTAAAAAAATAATAATATAATTAAATTATAAATATTATATATATATATATATATATATATATATTATAAACAAATAAATAAAAAAAAGCTAAATGTGTAAAATTGTAAAATCTAAAGGACTAGAGTGCAAATAATATATATATATATTTTTTGTAATCTACAATAACGACGCAAATATGCGTCGAAACTGGAAAGAGAATCTGCAAAATGCAGTTTTGGTTTGGTTTTTCAGTTCCATTGGGAAGATTTTTGGTTTTTGGATTGGTTTTTCAGTATGGTTGGAGAAGCTCTTACAAGTCAAATGTTTATCCGTCGTTTAATTATATCATTATCTTTGATTTTGTTAATTAAAAATACTTCGCTATGAAAAATATCTCAATGTTTCTTAGTCAGTAAAGATTATACCCTAATTTTTTATTATGTAAATTAAAAATACCCTCAATCGCTGACGATATTAAAATTCTACTAGATCATACATTAAATCAAATATAGCTCTTACATGGCATACACATGATACAATCAAACATTTTACTGACGACTCATCAAAATTTTAACACCGTTAGCAATGGAAAATAATTTTAATTGTTATGATCAAACATTAGGTATAATTCAATGATTAATATTTAAATGAATGTTAAATATTTCCTACATCGATGGAAGATATAAGTATGTGTCACTTTATAATAGTGAAGTATCTATTCACTCACAAGCCAGTTTTGTAAAAATGAATTGAATTCTAATATGGTATTAGAGTCAATCCAATTGCTATATTAAGTCACAATATCACGATTATTAGTAGTTTGAATAATAATTAAAAGGAGAATTGTTGATCCAAAATCCAAAAGATAGTTAAATTGTCAATCTAGGACCCGAAAGATCACACAATTCTCAATCCAGGACCTCGGGTCCTAGATTGAGATTTTTTGTGATATTTCAGGTCCTAATTGACAATTAATCTTTCGAATCCTGAATCGATAAAACTCCTAATTAAAAAAAATGCATGTAAGAGAGTATATTAAAAGTGTTCTATATTGATTCGATTCATCTTATAATGGAGAGACATCTCTCCTTACAAATCGATTTTATAAATTTTTTTTGTTAGAAACAATTGAATCATAGCATGACCAGTCAGCCCAATTACGATAACGAAACATCTTTATATAAAGATTTTATAAGAATGAGTTGAATCCAATGAAGGGTATGTATAAAGATTTTATAAGAATGAGTTGAATCCAATGAAGGGTATGCCATAATATTATTTAGAAATATAAGATGTAAGAACACTATCATTTATTTGAGAGTGGATTCAAAATTTAAAACCTTTCAGCATCAAATCCCTAATCTAATCTGAATCGGAATAGGTGCAGGATTCAGGGGCGGCGCAGAGGTTGGAGTTCGGGCGGTCGATCAGAATCCGGTGGTTCTGCTGCTGGTACGCCGCGATGATGTTCACCACGGAGTTCATATTCCGCGGCGACGCCGCCATGGCCAGGCACTGCAGTCTATCGCCGGATCCGCCGCGGATCAGGAAGTTCTCCTGAGGGAGCGTCATGCTCATGTCGTCGAACATCAGCGTTATGCTCCGCACCACCACCGGCTCACTGTAGCACGTGTCGAACCCGCCCATGGACCTCACCACCGCGCCGCCCATCCGCCGCCGCACCTCGTCTCTCACCGCCGCGTACGCCGGCCTCACCAGCCTCGTGAACGTAGTCCCTGCACCTCCCCCCAAAAAAAATCGAATCAATCAATCAATCACATCATCATCAATTGTTAAATTCATCGTAATTCTAACTCGATAATCACCGGAATCAATGATGGTGCCGGCGCCGGTGTTGGGATCGAAAGCGAAAGCGGAATAGGGAATATCGAGGCGACGGGAATCAACCATGATCGCCAAGAGATCGACGTAGTAGAGAGACGATCGCTTAGGGTTTCTGAGCAATTGGGTGCACTGCAAATTAGTGGGCTGATTTCTGGCCCCCAATTTCAGAGTTCCGGTGAAGTTGAGGGATCCGAAATTGGGGAGGCAGTATGAAAATGTGGATTGGAATTGATTGCGAGCTTGGGATAACAGAGATAATGGCCCTCGCCCCAATCCCAGCAGCCCCTGCGGCGGCAGAGAGCCGCCGGTGTCGACGGTCCTCAGAATACAGCCGAAGAAGAAGTTGGGGATCGTGTCCGTGGCGAGGGTTAGGGTGTCCTGCACTAGGGTAGCGGCGATGGTGGAGCCGCCGTAGGACATGTTGAAGTGGCAGGTGGCGCCGCCGCATCTTGGCCCGTATACCTGAAACAAATTTTTTTAACTTTTTTTTTAAAAAGACGACGACGACGACAATTGTATAATTAATACTCCCTCCGTCCCAAGTCAATTGTCCACATTTCCTTTTTCGTTTGTCCCACAATATTAGTCCACTTTCCTAAAATAGCAAATTCTCTACACTCATCAATAAAATATTCATCCCATTAACTCCCACTACCACTCACATGCATTGGTTATCGTGCCCGGTCAAATGTGGACAATTTGACCGGGACGGAGGGAGTATATTATAGGTATATTTAATTGGGAAATTTTGTCACAATCTTTTAATTAAAGAAATTTAGTAAAATATTTTAATTTTGATTTTGACTTCAATGGAAGTATTGAACCCCACAAAATTTTAAAGAGAGAGAAATTCAAAATACCCATATACCCCTATTGACATTTCAAAAATACACAATTCTTATAACTCATATCCAAAATGCCCAAAAAGTACAAGATTCTGTTAAAACAGTGTGTCAGTGGTACTTTTTCAAACAACAATGAATGTATATTTAATTTTATTCCTTTTATCTTTGTAAAAATATTTCGGAGGATAAAAAAATTGGAATTACAAAATATTCGAGAGTTAGGTTTATTTTAAAATTAAATCGCATTCGACCCGGATAAGACCTGGATAAGACCTGGATAAGACCCGGATAAGACCTGGATAAATTAAATGCACATAGGACAATAATGCATGTAAATAAACGATGGTCATGTAATTTTCACGTCGGATAATTGGACCATAGTGCCTCAAAAAGGTAGGAAAAATTATGAATTTGATTTATAAAAAAAAAAAAGGGGAACCGACCGGATAAGACCAGATACCGACCGAGTTACTAACCGGTCGGTATCGGGTCTTATCCGGTCGGTTACCATTGATCTTGGTATGTTTCACGAATCTTACCGGAATAAGACAGAAACCGACCCGGAATCAGAACCGACTGAAATTAAATAATATGATTTTTCATTTTTTTTATATCTGAAACTAATATCTTATTTACAAAATCTATTTTAAGTAATCAAATCATTATCATCTAAACAATCATTGAATCAAAATTGGCAAAACCCACTTCCCCATGTAAACTTTTGTACTTTTTGGTATTTTTGATATGTGTTATAAGAAATGGTTATTTTTTATATGTACTTTATCAAAATGGGTAGAAAAAAATATTTCCACAATTTTAAAACTCAAAACAATATTTTTAATATTTCACCAATACATTAAATGTAATCTATAAATTATCTAATTTGGTAACATAAAATTTAATATATTTGTAGGTGATGATCTCCTCAACCTGAACCAATCTAAAATTTGGTTTGATTTAAATATTTTTTAGCAAATAAAAGCCAAAGCAAATTTTCAATTAAAATGAAACTATTCAAAATATTTGGTTGGATTCGATTTATGAAGATCATTTCACTCACCGTTATTCTTAAATGTGTTATGTATCTATTAATACATTAAAACATAGAAGTTCAATTAATTATTCCCTAAGTCCCGATTTAATTATCCCAGTTTGACCGAGCATAATAATCAATGACTATGAGTATAGAATGAATTGAGTGGAATTAATATTTTATTATTTAGTATGAAAAAATTACTCCCTCCATCCCGGTCTCTTGAGACGTTTGACCGTGCGCGGAGATTAAGAAAAAGTAATTAAGAAAGATAATAGAGTAGGATTAGTAGGATTAGGAGAGATAGTGGAGTAGGATTAGTAGATAATTAATTAATTAAAACTTTCTAAAAAGGGAAATGTTGCAAGTATCCCAGGACGGATCAAAAAGGAATACGTTGTGAGTGTCCTGGGACGGAGGGAGTACTATTTTTAAAATGAGACTAATGAAGTTCGACAAACAAAAAGAAAAGTGAGACAATCAAAAGATAGTGGGAGTATAATTTTTCACTTTCTTTAAAAAGATCACACCAACATCAATTTTATATTATAACATAAATATAAAAATAATAATAAAAATCTAAAAAATTATATTTGTAATTTTTCTTTAAATATTACATCTCTATAATTTAATATATTTAGTATTTTTTTAGATGATACAAGTATAGAATAACTTTGCCAATTAATTTTGCATAATTGTGTTATATTTATTTCTTTTTATCTTTGTTAAATTTATGTTTATGGTTGAAAGTGTCATATATAAAATAATTTATATTATAATATATTAATATTATATGAATAAACCTTAAATTTATTTAAAAAGAATAATTAAAAAACTACAAAAACAGTCCAATTCGAGAGGTCTAGTAATCACCTGACTGCACTGCACGGCGGTGCAGGGCACCGGCATGAAGGTGGAGGAGGCGGTGGGATCGAAGGTGGTGGTGGAGGTGCAGCCGACGCAGCCCTGGCACGGAACCCAGGCGGCGTCGCTGCTGGTGTCGACCACCATAAAAAACTCCCTCTCAGGGTTTCCGATCCTGGCTCGAACAATGTAGATGGGCCGCTGAATGAGCGTGAGGCCGGAGGCCACCGGCGCGTCGAGCTTCGACAGGAACTCGTGCCGCGCCTCGTCGTCGGACAGCATCTGCCGAGTGGAGAGAGGCTGCAGTTCGGAGCTCAGCGGGGAGCATGGGTGGTTCGCATGCATCATCTGGAGGGTTGATGATGATGGTGAGATGTTGCAGTTTGGAGAGAGAAGTGCTAGGGTTTGTGAGAGAAGGAGAGTGGCTAGTGAGAGAAGAAGAGGAGAGTTGATCATGGTTGGTTGATGAAGAAGAAGAAGAAGAAGAAGAAGAAGAAGAAGAAGAAGAAGAAGAAGAAGAAGAAGAAGAAGAAGGAGTGAGTGTTGATGGGATTCTCATTTTTATGGGCTATTTGTAGGTGTGGGATGTGCTTTGCGTTGTGTGTGACTGACTGCTTTTGTTTGCATTGAGTTAGGTCAGACACAGCTAATGGCTTGGTGTGAGTGTTTAAGTGTTTTGTTTATGATTAATTAGTTATAATTTCAATATATATTGAGTATATATATTTTCTCGTTTAAGTACGTAGTATATCTAGTTGGGCAAAAATTTCTAGCAACTCTTCAATTCTTCATCCAAACTCATCTCAGCACCTCCAACCAACTGTTCCATCGAGGGGTGTGCATTCGGTCGAGTCGGGTCAAACTCAATCCGAAATCTTGGACCCGAATGATTCGAAAATCGAAAACCCTCCACTCAAAAACCGACTCCTCATCCAATCCAAACGTCCGGGTCGGGTTCAGTTTTCGGGTCACCGAAATATAAAAAAAATTGCAAGTTTTTTTTATAGTAATATATTACTCCCTCCGTTCCGATTTTATGGTCCAGTTTGATCATGCACGTTTGTCAAAAATTATTTAATATTTAAACAAACTTACAACATTACCCTTATTTAAAACATTAATTAACCTCTCATTTTCATAATATTACATTTAATATTCTCATTTTACAAAGTTATTCAGGGGTATAATGGTAAATTACCATATAAAAACAATACGAAATATAGAATTTGGACAATATAATTGAAACACCCTGAAATAGTAAATTGGACCAAATAATCAGAACGGATGGAGTAATAAATATATATTTATTGGTCGGGTCAGGTGGCACCCGAACAACTCCACACGCCACCCGACCCGAAAATGTTTTGGTGAAAAAATTCCACCCATCCCCGATCCGATAACAAATAGACTCGACCCGAAATTCATCAATTCGGATCGGGTTTTGCACACCCCTAATTTCATCAATGCTGTTGATTCCTCAAAAGAAATACAAATTCATTATTGAAAATTCACCGATGAATAATATCTTCATTAAAAAGAATTGATATATAAAATGTTTTTGGCCTTTCCCATTTTATTTATTTTCCAAACTATAATATTTCATCGAGAAATATAATAATGTGTAATTTTTGTATCTTCGAATATTAGATGATCTTTTTAATCTTACTTAAAAGCTCTTTGATAAAATATTTAATGACATGAAATACATGGCTAAAAGCCTAAAACTGGATGTAGACACTGTCTAAGTTATAAATCTTTTTCAAGAGCTCAACTAACGCATGGAAAATTCTTGAATCGTATAAATCAGATCAAATTCTCTGTCTCATAATGGTGTTCCATTGTCTTGATTACTAAATTCAATTAAGAGAATCATCGATCCAATATCCAAAATAATTTAATTATCAATTCAGGATCCAAATGATGATTTGTCAATCCAGGACCCGAAAGATCAAACAATTCTTAATACAAGACTTGATATTGAGGTCCTAGATTGAGAAGTCCTGGATTGAGAATTTTTGTGATCTTTCAGGTCCTAAATTGAGAATTAATCTTTCGTGTCCTGAATCGATAATAAAACCATCTTTCGGGTCATAAAACTCTATTCAATTAATATTTTTATGAAAACAAAAATTAAGTGCTAATACAAAATACTCTAATTGGTTTTAAAGAACAAAAATCTAAATTTTATAAGAACATAAATTTTAGTTATGATTTAATCAATTTTAAGTTAAAAACTAAAAAAAATTACTAAAAAGATATTATATACTCCAACTGATTGGGATGAACACTACCGTTAACTTACAAAATTAATCTAAATTATAATAAAATAAAATTGTAAAAAAATATTAAATAAAAGTTAAATATTTTAATTATGGAACATGAAAAATGAGATGGAGAATTTCGCCTATAAATATCTGTGGACTAAACTGAACCTCTTAATCCAAATAGTCTGCTGCCATTAAAAAAAGCATAATAATTGACAGTTAACTTTGAACTAACTCGGATTTGGCATGGCGGAGGTAGTAGTGGTTCCACCACTGATCAAAGTGGTTGCTCTCTGCGGCTCTCTCCGCGAAGCTTCCTCCAACCGCGGCCTCCTCCGCGCCGGTAACTCTCTGCAGCTTTCTGTTTCATCGTTGCTCGATGTGTTTTTTCTTCTTCTGAACTGAACATTCGGTAGGCATGAATTGAATCTGGAGAACGATTTGTCCGTCGATTTTGTATCAGGCTATTGATGATTCGTGTCGTTGTAGTTAATTTTGGAACTGCTTTACCCTAACTGAGAATATTTGGGGATTGCGTGAGGTATCTCGAACTGACGAAATTGTTTGCTTAGAATGAGGCGGAATTAGTGTTGTTTTAGTTCATTTTCTCGAAGAAGTTGAAATATATGTAATCTGATTGTATATAGCTAGGCTGATGTTTGTTGTGTTTGATGGTTGTTTTCACATCTCTTTGCCTAGCTTTGGAGATTGCGCGACCAATTGATGGATTGGAGATGGAATACGTCGAGATATCAGCATTACCATTCGTCAATACAGATCTTGAGGTGAACGGGACTTACCCCTCGGTTGTAGAAGCTTTTCGGATGAAAATCCTTGCTGCTGATGCTGTTCTCTTTGCTACACCCGAATACAATTACTCTGTCACCGGTATGAAAAGCAAAAACTTATGTAAGTGTTGCTCGAATTTGGTCTTGATTTATGCTTCATTTGAGTTTGGTTTGGTATATCTTTTGCTTGCTATTGATTGAGGTTATCTTTAGGAGCAGGTGGAGGAATTTGGTATTATCTAGAGGCTGTTAAAGTGATGCTGCTTTATCTTATGATCTGTTGAAAGATGTTTC
>JAPKLW010000579.1:122261-144022 GCA_026898455.1 Plectranthus barbatus | reverse complement strand
TGTTAAAGTGATGCTGCTTTATCTTATGATCTGTTGAAAGATGTTTCTTTGGAACTTGCTTTCATGTGATGTCTGAAAAGGAGTTATGAGTAGAAATGAGAGGAGCAAGAGTGTTTGTGAGTTATGACATGCTGTAGCTGAAGCCTGGCCTAATTTCATAGTCTTCTTTTCATCATTGCTATAGTGAAGTTATAAAAAGTTAATGTATTTACACGAGAACACAGACACCCCCCAAAACTTAGTATGGTTCTCATATTGATAGAATCTTGCAAAAATATTTAGTTCTTGGAAAGTTGTCATCTGATTTGGCTGTTTGAAGATTTAGTGCAAGATTCGTGAGCCGTATGTATTAGTCATGACCCTGATAAGTAAGGGTGAGCAACTGTCCGTTCGGTCTGAAATTCGAACCGAACCACCCAAAACTGAAAAATCCAAAAACTCAAATCGAACCGAACCGTTAATTTTCTACAAACCGAACCGCACCGAATTGGTGGTTTCGGTTTGGTTTGACAGTTTCAACCGAACATAACCGAACCGGCGGTTTTGGTTTTAACTAAAATTTTAGGTAGATTTTTATAAAATACTTAAATTAAAACTTATATATTTAATATTCCAACACACATAAACTTGAGAACAATCCAAATGTACCAAATCTACAAATCTAAAGCCATGACTTCAGCACAAATCTAAGTTCAAATCTACAAATTCATAATCAAACCGCCAAAACCAAACCGCCATATTTCAGTTAAAACTGAACCGAATCGAATTTTGGAGGTTTCAAAAAATCCAGACCAAATGAACCAAATTTCATATATAAACCGAACCAAACCGAACTGAAACCGCTGGTTTACGGTTTGGTTCGGTTTTCGTTTCGATTTTGCTCACCCTTACTGCTAAGACAGAAGACTCAAATCACATTGATACTTTTAGGATTACTAACCCATTTCTTGAAAAATTGTAAAAATGCTATATAAGATTGCTGATTCAAGTCTTGTTATGGATGTGAATTTTCTGGTGGTTGCATCAAATGCTGCTCTATTAATACAGCAAGTGATGGTTTTTGTGTTGTTGAAGGGCCTCTGAAAAATGCGATTGATTGGGCATCCAGGTCTCCGAATGTTTGGGGCCTTTGGGCTGATAAATCTGCTGCAGTGGTGAGTGCATCTGGAGGCTCTCGGGGGCAACGAACGTAGTTTCATCTCCGCCAGATTGGCGTTTACATTGATCTTCACTTCATCAACAAGCCAGAGTTTTTCATCAATGTGCACCTACGCCCTGCAAAATTTGATGGCGAAGGAAACCTGATCGACGATCCGACGAGGCAGCAACTGAAACAAGTTGTCATGGCATTGTATGCGTATACATTGCGACTCCAAGGTAAGTCCGAGTAAACTCCGTGATGAGACGTCTCCAAGGTATTTCAAACCCATGATATTTCGGTCACAAACAAGCCGCATTCATCACTGCGGCGCTCCACGTGGGACTCTCGTCACACTAACTTTTTATTTATTTATTTATTTAATAAGAATATATTTATTAAAACTCATACACACAATGTCTCCAGAGATGCTCGAAATTGTGACCTCTTGGCCCAGACAATGTGATTTCACCACTACACCCCAAGCAAAGGACTCTCATCACACTACCATTTCATCTGCACTGACAGTTGTTAGGTGCCTTCCCCTGTTATAGATATATGATACTTGTACATAGAGATACGATCACATGTTCAAATTAAATTTTGTACACCCTCCGCCTCGCAGGAGTAGTCTCATTTTCCTTTTTTGTTTGTCCCGTAAAATAGTCTCATTTTCCTAAAATGACAAACTTTTTCACACTTAATGGGTCCCGTTAAGGTTGGCGTTCTGGTTCCCGCCGTGCTAGCCCCTTCGGTCGAAGATTTGCCTTTTTGATGATTGTTTCTCTGGTCCGGGAGCTATATAGTCAATAAATATTAATTTCACTAAACTCGGAAACATTGATAAATGTGGCTGGAAGAAATGTGACTACTCGTGCAGAATCGAGGGAGTATTAAATATGAATGAATCTAAACTATTGAACTGATAGCATCGATAGTTGATATTAAAACATCAATAATTGAAAAATTAAGCATTGTTTTATAAATCATACTTAAAACATGATTAAGCATTATTTATAAAATAATTAAGAATAAAATCTTGAAAAAAAGTTTTAATATTAACTATTACTTTTTTTTTAATTAATGGTGTAGTAAATTCAAAACCTTAAAATTATTATTCTACCATATAATAGAAATATTCACTAATAAAATTTCAACATTTTATTTTAATTAATAATTAAATGTAAGCAATTAAGCATACACACGCTCACAAGTCGTTTTCAACAGAAAGGTTGTACACGTGATTGAATATTATATCTGAGTTATGTAACTATGTTTGTTCCCTAAAAGTCTTGCACAATAATGTCATGTAAATTTTAGACATATAATTAATAAATCTCAAACAAAAAGGTAATTAAATTTGACTTTGGAATTGTAGATGAAAAACAAAAAAACATTAACTAAAATAACAAGGGCCGTAGCAAGCAGCATGATTCCCATCCTGCCATTTGTTGGGTGCCCAAGCAGATTTAGGAAACCCCAATCCGGAAATCAAGAACAATTGTATTTGCTGAATCTTTGCTGTCAACAAAATTTTCAAAGATCCAACCTTTATTTAGTAAATACAGACCATGAAACATAATTTTTTTTTTTTTTTGCAATAATAAAAAAAAAAGAGTAAATTCCTCCGAGAAAAGATGAATAAGGCTGTCTGTTCATGATTTGTTCTCGCCTTTTTTGCTTTTCTCGTCAACCAAGTTTTTTTTCTCAAAAATCTTCCACGCTCATTTTAAGGAAAAAGAAAATTATCTTCCTTTGTTGAAGCTCTTGTTCTTGAAATTCTGGGTTTCTCCATCTATGATCACATTTTCTTTGTGCATAAGAATTTGATTTCATGCAGTGATTGAATCTGGGTTTTCTGGAGAATGGGTGTAGCCGGCATTCTTGAAACAATGATTTGATGGTGGAGGAGATTGAGATTGAGATTGAGAGAGAGAGAGAGAAAAAAAAAAGGTGGAATCTTTGAAGGAGAATGAGCAACGGATTTAATGGCATTGTCAAAGTGTGGGAAGCAAAACTGAAGAAATCACGAGGCGCAGCGAGGAGGAAGGCGAGCAACATATTTTCAGCAATGTCAGTTGCCCATGTGGACGATGAAGACGAAATGCAAGAGCAAATCGAGCTCTCTCAAGTCGAGAAACAATTCCCCAGCAACGACGCCTACTCGGGCCAGTGGGCGGACAACTGGCCTCACGGCCACGGCCAGTGCTCCTGGGCCGACGGCAGCACCTACGCCGGAGAATGGTACAGGGGGTGGATGATGGGAAAGGGAAAATTCACGTGGCCTTCGGGGGCCACCTACGACGGCCAGTTCAGAAATGGTTTCTTTGAGGGTGATGGCATGTATGTAGGTACCTCCAATGAGAGGTATAGTGGGAGTTGGACATCCAACTTAAGGCATGGGAAGGGTGTCTGTGACTACCCTAATGGGGATAAATACGAAGGCCACTGGCGCCGCGGCCTACCCGATGGCAAGGGCAAGTATAGCTGGATGAATGGGAATCAGTATGTAGGGCATTGGAGGAGAGGCAGGATGAATGGGAATGGAACCATGGTGTGGGCTAATGGCAACCGTTACGACGGGAGCTGGGACGCCGGGCTTCCGAGAGGGAACGGGACGTTCCGGTGGGTGGATGGGAGCTGCTATGCAGGTGTGTGGAGTAAGGATCAGAGTGAACAGAGTGGGACATACTATCCCTCCAGTTCTCAGTCAGGTAGCTTTGAATGGGATCCTCAGGAGGTGTACTTGGAGAATTTGAGTGATTGTAGGGTCCATCCGAGCGACGAAATCTCGGAGTTTCCTTCGCAGAAGACTATGAGTTGGCCTTGTGATGGGGAGGAGCTGATGAGGATATCAGCAGCTAATAATTTGAGGGCAGGGTCTGTTGATGGAGGGCTCAGCAGTGTGGGCTCTGACTATAGCTTTGATGGGAGTAGTGGGTGTTTCGAGTCGAGTCGAGAAGTGACTGAAATGTCACCGGGGATGGGGATGGGGAGTGAAGAAGCAGAGATGGCTGCTAAGGGAGGATCCAGGACACATATCATCATCAAGCCTACAAAGAAGCAGGGGGTCACTATTTCTAAGGGGCACAAGAATTATGACCTCATGCTCAATCTCCAGCTAGGAATAAGGTATTCTTTTCTTTCCCGTTTTATTAATCCCACCTGTCTGCCTTTTTCGTTTGTCCTATTTATTAGTCTTGTTTTCTGAAATGATAGATTGTTCTCACGCTCACTAATAAATTATTAATTCCACTACACTCACAAATATTGATTATTGTGTTATTTGATGTGGCACTATTAAATAGGGACGGATGAAATATAATATACTAAAGGAATTCCGTGAAATTTTCTCCAAATTTTTTTTTTGACAAACAATCATAATGCCATTTAACAAAAATTCTTGTTTATTGTGGTCATCTATCCATGTTCCAAATTTTCTCAAAATAATTATGATTTTTTTTTTCGCAAAAATTCAAGTTCTAAATCTTATAAAGTTTAGGATTTATACACTTTCATTAAAAATATGTATTTTGGACAGTATGAAAACATGGTGACATATATGAATTAAATATATCTAAGCTAAAATATTATAAATTATATTAATTAATATGTGTGAGAAGATGTTAGAGTTATGTAATTAATATACAACGAATTTAATATATCCTCACATGTTATTAATGCTATTATTTTTCAACTGAAAAATATTTTTGCTTATTTCTTTTTCTACCATTTTGCAGGCATGCTGTGGGAAGACCTGCTGCTACAGCAACAACCCTTGATCTAAAATCATCAGCTTTTGATCCAAGGGAGAAAGTATGGACAAAGTTCCCTCCAGGGGGGTCTAAACACACTCCATCTCACACATCATGTGATTTTCGATGGAAGGATTACTGCCCCTTGGTTTTCAGGTGCGGTATACCCGACATTTTCTTCCATACGTTATATCTTACCGAAATTATGGTATAAGAAAAACTCATACTGTTATCATACCGAAAATCGAAATTTTCGGTAAAAGTCGGTATGGTTTCGGTATGCGATAATTTATATACCATCACTTTGGCATATCAAAATTTTTGGAATTATTTTAATATGATTTTGATATGACATAATTTACCGTTAACATACTGAAAATCTTCGATATACTTTGATTTTTAAGATTTTTTCTATTGATATTTATTCAAGAAATATGTTTATATCAGTAATATTGTTAGGTGAAGGAATAAGATGTAATTTTATTTTTAATTTATTATTTTAAAATGATAATAAAAACAAAAAAATTATTATTATATTTTCGGTACAGTACGATACCTTACCAAAAATTCGATAATTTCGGTATTCTTTCGATACGATATGTTTGGTAATCCGATATTTCGGTATTTTTTTCTCGATCCCTACTTATCTTCGTACTTTGCCTGAAACTCAGTCACCGGATAAGCTCTGTGATTTTGGTTTTCAGGGCGCTTAGAAAACTGTTTAATGTGGATCCGGCAGATTACATGATGTCCTTATGTGGAGATGATGCCCTTCGCGAGCTCTCGTCGCCGGGAAAGAGTGGGAGCTTCTTTTACTTAACCAACGATGACAAATACATGATCAAAACCATGAAGAAGTCAGAAGCAAAAGTGAGTTCATCTCCACACATTTCTCACAATGCTGCATTTTTTGCTTGATTAGGTAGCTTTTAACCTACATTTTTTGGTAATCAAAGATTCTTGAAAATGATATATAGGGGTGTTTGCGATCCGGTTAGGTTGGCTCGAAAGCAAAATCTCGGTCAAACTAATACGTACTGTTCGAGATTTTTTCAAACCAAACTAGCCAAACCGTTTTTTAAACGGTTTGGTTCGACCGATTCGACGGTTTGAATTGAAATGCGTTTAACTTTCAACAATCTAGTACTTCCTCCGTCCCGCCAGATTAGTCCCTTTTTATATTTTCGTCTTTCCCACCAGATTAGTCCCCTTTGCTAAAATGAAAAAAAATCTCTTTACACTCACATCGAAACTAAAAGGGACTAATCTAATGGGACGGAGGGAGTATAATATATTGATAGTGGAGACTTTAGTTGATTTATAGAAAATTAAAAAATCTCAATATTAAAACTAAACAATATGCACTTACCAAGTAAACTACAAATTATACTTATGAATTATAATAAATTTAATATATGTAAGCCTCCAAACCGTAATCAAACCAGTTTTAACCAGTTTCAAAACTTTCGAACTACTAGTTTGAAAATCAAATTTCAAACCGGCCAAATTAATGCAGTTTGACCGGTTTCGGCCAAACCATGAACACCCCTTATAATATATAACTGCAGTGTAGCTAGCTAAGTTGATGTTTTGTTTAGCAGGTGCTTATGAGAATGCTTCCAGCTTATTACAAACACGTTCGAGCCTTTGAGAACACCCTCGTCACCAAGTTTTATGGCCTTCACTGCGTCAAGCTCACTGGCCCTGCACAGAAGAAGGTAAACAACAGTCACCAAAAAAAAAAAAAAACACTTCATTTTATCAAAATTTTTGAACCAGCTTTCAAGATTCTGATTGATTCTATAATCAGGTGCGATTTGTGATAATGGGAAACTTATTTTGTACCGAATATGCCATCCACAGACGCTTTGACTTGAAAGGCTCCTCCCATGGTCGATTAACTGACAAACCTGAATCCGAGATTGAGCCAACCACCACCCTCAAGGATCTTGATTTGAACTTCATCTTCCGTTTGCACAAGCCTTGGTTCCGGGATTTCTCGAGGTAATCAAACTATGGTTCTTGGATTGCTTTTGCTCTATGTAGAGGTGTAATTGAACCGAGTTAGTGTTGTGTTCAGGTTTGACTCGTTTAGTATCGAATTGAGCTTCGAGCTTTTTTTATCGAATACATTGATGTTTACGAGCTTTAGTCGAGCTTGAACGAATTTTCTAAAATTTGGAATATATTAAGAATATTCATTATTATTTTGAAAGAAAAATTTATTTATTCCAAGATTTAATCAAACTATGGTTCTTGATTGCTTTTACTCTATGTAGGGGTGTAATCGAACCGAGTCGAGTTGAGTAGTGATGTGCTCAGGTTTGACTCGTTTAGTGTCGAGTCAAGCTTCGAGCTTTTTTATCGAATACATTGATGTTTACTAACTTTATTGAGTTCAAACGAACTTTCCAAAATTTAGAATATTCATTATTATTTTGAAAGAAAAAAAATTATTTATTTCAAAATTTAATATCGTATTCATGCTCAAACTGTGAATTTTTTCAAAAAAATTTATCGTTATTGTTACTCTTGTATCGTGGAAATATTATTTTTTATAAAAGTAATTGTTTTATATTTCTTAATAATTCTAGCTAAAGAGCCTGCTCACGAGTCGAATATTATGATGTTTAAGTTTGGTTCATTTAATAAACGAGCTTTTATCGAATCGAGATCCTAGTAGCTCACGAATAGTTTGAACGTGCAGTCAAGTGAACCGGGACAGCGATTTTCTGGAACAAGAGAGAATCATGGATTACAGTCTTCTGGTTGGCATCTACTTCAAGGATATCTCGAATTCTGGTGAGCCACTGAACACCTCAGCTCGAGCTTCTGGTGCTCGAACTCCTCCTCTTGGTAACAATGCCTTTAGCCTTCCATTATCATTCCTCCCTTCCCTTCTTACTATAAATATTCTAACACTATCTCACATCACAAACCTTGCAGGGAATGGAGATCTTACCAGGTAAGCCACACCTGCTCACAGCTGTTTCTGTTTCTTGAAATACTAGATTTTACCCTTAGAATTAATTTATTATTATAATATATATATATATATATATATTTGAAATTTAAATAATATAATTTTGATGTGGAAAATATAGATTTTTAAACTAATTGTTTTTAAAATAATATAAATTTGATAATTTATTATAATTTTGGAATAAAAATTATAATTTTAAATTACTAATCTATAGATAGTATGAAGTAGTTTACATTATAGTTGAGATGAAATTTTAGATAAATAAAAGTAAATTAAAAAAATAATATTAATGTTGATGTGATAGTTTTTCGAGGGATAATGGCAAAGTTTGAATAACTTGAACTATTTTGCTTTAACATAGGAGTTTTATCAATTCAGGATGTGAAAGATAATTTAATTATAGATTCAGAACTCGAAAGATTAATTCTCAGTTCACGACGTGAAAATTTACAAAAATTCTCAATCCAAGATTAATCAGGTCCCTGGTTGAGAATTATTTGATCTTTCGGATTCTGAATCGATAATTAAACTATCTTTTGGGTCATGAATTGACAATTCTCCTTTAATATATCAGTAGATTTGTACAACAGTGGATGAGTGAGTTCAACGTTGTTGCAGTTCGACTTCCATAAAACTAGGCTGCAACATGCCTGCACGAGCCGAGCTGACAGTGAGGAACAACGGCGTAACTCAGCTGATCGGGGAGCCGACGGGGGAGTACTACGACGTGATCCTTGTGTTCGGGATCATCGACATTCTGCAAGACTATGATATCAGCAAGAAGCTGGAGCATGCATACAAGTCGTTCCAGTACGATGCTACCTCGATCTCAGCCGTTGATCCCAAGCAGTACTCGAAGCGTTTCCGCGATTTCATACTCAGAGTTTTTGCAGAAGACAATTGATTGCTGATGATGATGTAGTCATCTTCTAAGTGCTGTTGTATTTTTATAGGTACAGAAAAAATAGTTAGCTAACATTTTTGTTTCAAAGTTACAGAAGAGAAAGGTAGGGAAAGTGCACATAATGAGCCTATATTTTTTTTGTAACCCCCGTTCTTTTTGGTCTATTTTTTTTTTTTATGGGATCAGATTCACAGCAGTGAATAAGCTTTGTACAGTAAAAGCATTGAGATTTTTTACATATTCACACAAGAAAACCATGGCCACCTTTGTACATTTTTGTATTTACTTAGAATCACAGTTTCATTATCTACTTCAATCTTGCTAATGAAATGTTGTCTCATATTAATGTGGTTTTCTTTATGGGAAACCTCGAATCCATGGAGTCTTGGTCATAGGTATGACATTTTCACCACTATTTGGGCAACCTTTTTCCAATGGTTTAGTTTCAGTTCTACTTCTTTTCCGTAATAAAAATATATGTATATAATTAAAGAGTCTTGTTCGAGATGGTATGTTTTTATGAGACAATGAGCGAATTTCATTCGGAATTCCCATTTACATTACACGTATTCCAATCGGAATGCAGAATTGCGATCGAAAATGAAAGCATTCTAATTGGAATGCGCTATGTACTAATACACATTCCGATCGAAATGCACTCTTTTCTCATCATTTCGCAAAAAAATATCGTCTCGAATAAAATGAAGTATATTTTATCATAGAAAAGTATGTTTTGTTTGATGAAGTTTCAAACAAAATGAAGTGGATAAAAAATATAGTGGGAAACTATGTATAATAGAGTGTTGAATAGGAAGAAGTGGAGGTCCAAATATTTAACACAGACAAACATTTGATCAATGGAAATAGGGAAGGTCTTGGGTTAGGCAGGCCTAAACGATTTAGGCGGGTTTTATCCATTAACCCAAGCTTTAGGCGGGTTTTATCCATTAACCCAAACTCAAACCCATATAATATACCCTATTTGGGATGGGTGAACCCATTTGGGTAGGATAAAACCCGCCTAAACCGTTTAGGCCTGCCTAACGCAAGTTTTTGCCATGGAAATAAGAATCAAACACAATTAGTTCTCAATTAAACTTAAAAGTGGACAACACCACAAAGATATTGTAATACCCCGTATTTAAATTTCGATCTTGTCTAAATAGTTCGGATGTAACAGTAAATTTATCCTAATCGAGAAATAATTTGGGAGTAATTTATTTGAATTTTGGAGATGGTATTGTGCATGAGGAATTTGTGGAATATATGTATGTATATGTGTGGAGGAAGAGATGATTATATGTATAGGCATTTATACATATATTGTATATATTAGTGCCTAATTAAATAGTGGGGATATATATATACATAATATATATATATATATATATATATATATATATATATATTAATAATAACCTAATTTCCCCACCCATTTAATTATTATATATTATAGGAATTAATACCTAATTTCCCCACCCATTTCTACCTAATTTCCCCACCCAATCCCCCACTCAACAATATTATTAAACCCCCCCCATTCAGCATATAATCCCCACTTCTTTTCTGGTAATTGTCGAAGAGAGAGAGAGTGAGATTTCAGAAAGAAAACTCCCAGCCCCATTCCGCATTTTTCCAGCTCACTTCACCCCCACTTCCCGGCGCTCCAATGGCCGCCTCCGGCCACCGATCGACAAACCAACACCACCCTCGGATAGCCCTCTCTTCTAGCTTCAAATCGAGCTAAGGTGGAGCTCGTGAGGAGGAGTATCGAGCAAGATATCGAGGAGAGAAGGAGGGTCACCGGACTGTGGTGAATTCTTCCCAGCCCAGCCCCTTCTCGCCGTTCCTGTTTCCGGCTGAATTCCGGCCACCGGCGGTCAATTTTCCGGATATTTCTCACCACCATCTTGAAGCTTGTTCTTCAAGGTTTCCGTGAAGCTAAAGTACGCGTCGTGAGGCTGAGTTTCGAAGGAGATACAGAAGAGAGAAGTCACCCCACTCCCAAACCATTCCAGCACCCCCACCCATTTCTCTCTCCACGCTGCCCTGTTCCCGTCGCGATTCCGGCCAACTCCGGCCACCATTTGACTAGCCACCACCTCCATCTGAAATCTCGTTCTCCAAGCTTCGATTTGAGTACTCGTGGGCTTCGAGAGGACAAGGAACGAGAAAGTTATCGTAGAGAGAAGTGAGCCCGCCGGAGTTGGTGAGAATCCGATTTTCAGATTTTAAATCTTGTTTGAATGTGATTTTCTCGAACCATAACTCATATTTTCGTGTTTATCTCGATCCGATTTAAGTTATCTCAATTTTTAAGATTAATATATGTTTATCCAAGCATGTTAAACATATTTAAGGTGTAGGTTATTGTAATCGAGAGTCGGATTAAATTCTACTTTGATTAAGAGAGGTTGAAGCATGTTAAATTAAAGGGGAAGCATGTGACATATTGATTGGGAATTTTTGAGTTAAATATATGATTATGGGAGCATGATGGGTGTAAAACATGCATAGATATTGATGGTTTGGATCGAAAGAAAATTATGGAAAATATGTGGAATTTAAGTTTGACGGTGAATTAAGTCTTGGAATTTGTTGAGGTTTACCGTTGTCCTAGATCGCTTATCCTAATTGGGTAAACCGTGATTAATTGTAGGAATTTGAGAACGAGGATTGTTGAGCTCAAGCATCTAAATAAGCCAAGTAAACGAGGTGGGAAACTATTTCAAATCTATAAAAATCAAATGCGTGTTTTATTTTCAAAATGCGTGATAAAATATTTTACTTTTAAACTGAAAATGCTATGCATGTTTTGTGTTGTCATTCTGTCCTCTGTCATTTCCCGTTGACAGAGAGTAAAATAATGATGTTCGGAACCAGTTTCTTATAACTGCGCTAGAATTTCATTAGTAGTATGGGGTAGCGACGCCATACGAAGGGATTATGAAGATATAAGGGGAACATGTTATGAGGTTGGAGATTTAATGATATGATCGAGATGATGTGGATGATTGATTGTGAAATATGATTTAATAAGCGATCGGGTCTCAAACAGGATTTCTGAGACTAGTGCACTCTAAATGACAGTAGGTTGAGTGTGTACTCATTCCTTGCTAGTCATCGTAATTTGGAAGCCGGCCAACTTCCAGTTACAAAACCGAACAGATATGACAACACTAAAAAAATAATGGGTGTGTGAGTAAAATGATTTGGCTAGCACGGTTTATTTCAACAAAACCCCGTGTTAGTTGTGTGTGTTGCATAGCATGTTTCATATATAATGTATGTTTTTGGCATGTTTCTCACTGGGTACGAAAGTACTCAGCCCTCGCGATATTTCTAAATCGTGTAGGTTAAGCAGCAGGAATGGAGGTAGCGGGTGTAAGCAGAAGAAGGAGAATAAATGTGTTTTTGAAAAGCTTACAGATCCTGTGGCATGTATCTTCATATACATGTCACCATCACGTTACACACACGCTGCTACACTCTCTGAAAACCCTTCCCTCTTTTAAATATATGTTCGACTAAATCTCTATTCTGTTATTGACTTGAAGAATCATTTCTTATGTTTAACTATCTTTTAAATTAATTCAAGTCTTTTTCTTATTTGAATGTATCGAATGCTCATCAAAACCTGAAACATCAATGTAACGTGGCCCCGTATTGGGAAGGTCAGATGGGGGCGTTACAGATATTGACGACTCAGGCTCATCTTATTATACACAACTACCAAAATAAAATATATGTATATAATTAATGAGTCAGTCTTGTGCAAGACGGCGTGTTTTTGTGGAATGGTGAATAAATTTTGTTCAATATTCCCATTTACATTACTCCGCACATTCCGATTGGAATACAGAATTGTGATCGAAATTTTGTTATTCCAGTAGGGAATAAACACATTCCAATTGGAATGCTTTGTTTACAAATATGCATTCTGATCGAAATGCGCTCCTGTATCACCATCTCACAAAAAAACACTGTCTCGTACAAGTTATCATCATTGTATAAAAGAAACCTTTGTAAAACGATGTCGCATAGGAAAGTATATTTTGTAAGATGAAGCTTTAAACAAAATGAAGTGATAGAAAATATAGTGGGAAGCTATATAAAGTAGAGTATTGAATAGGAGGAAGAGGAGGTCCATAAATTTCACACAGACAAACATTTGATCAATGGAAATAAGAACCTAACACAATTAGTTCTCAATTAAGCTTAAAAGTGGACAACTACACAAAGATATTTGATGACTCAGGCTCTTATTACACACAACTACCAAAATAAAACTCAAAGCAAAAAAAAAAAAGGTAATACAAACCCATGGTGAGATTTTTTTTTACTTCTGGAGCTGGGATCGGTAGATGGAAAGAGGTGAAGTAGGTGCAACTAGAGGGGATAGCCTGATGCTAAATGAGTAAGGTACAGCAGGCACTAGATATTTCTCATGCACACAAGGAGACCAGCTGTCGTCTCCACCGATTCCCATGTGCTTGTGGTCAAGATGTACCTGTGCAAAGATCAAAATGCAACCAACCTTAAAATCTAGGATGTGTAGTCTTGGATTCAGGTTGTGTTAGCAGAGAGAAATTTGATTCTTGAATGATTATTGTAGTTAGCATAATGCTTTGTGGGGGGTAGGAGTGAACAACGGTCGGTTCGGTTTGAAAATCGAACCGCCCAAACCGCCAAACCGAACTTTTTCAAAATTTAGACTGAACTGAATCGTTAATATTGTACAAACTGCACCGAATAGGCGGTTTCGGTTCGGTTTGGCAGTTTTAACCAAACCGGCGGTTTCGATTTCGGTTTTAACCAAAATTTCTTACTAGAATTTAAACATATATTTTAATGTATTAGGTATTTTAATTTGGGTTTAATTTAGAGATTAAAATAAAATAGAGATTTTATAATTTAAATTTATATGTTTTATTGTTTTTATATTTAAATATATAAATAAATATAAAAAAGATATATATAATACATGTTTGGTTCAGTTCTGTTTAAAAACCGAACCGAAAACCGAAAACTGAACCGAAACTGCCGGTTCGGTTTGGTTTGGCGGTTTCGATTCGGCTTTGCTCACCCTTGGGAACATGAGTATTAGATTGACTGAGTTGAACAAAAGAAAAGAAACGATTCTGGAGAAGTAAGAGATGGAAGTACCTCAATGTCTTCTCCCTTAACTAGTTTTTCATTGTGTGTTGCCCTTTCAAGCTCAGCAGTGCCGTAGTAACTTGCATTCATTTGCATCGGTGGAGACCCACCGTATGTGGAAGCGTAAATCCCGACACCATTCTTGTTTTGAAATGTTACCCACCTAACATCTGTTCTACCTCCACATTCAACAGGAAATATGTACGGCACGTGTAAGTCACATACATCCTGTTCGTACAAGCCAACGTGTGCAGCAGCTTTTCGATCAGGGTAGCACTCAAATGGTCCCCTTCCGTACCATTGGACTCGATCCAATGATTTGTCCAAGTGAAATTCGATCCCCACCCGAGGCAAAGGTGGTAGATCAGGATTTGGTTTTATGTGGCTGTCGAGTATGACATCTCCAGACCCATAAATCGAGTATGACAGATCAACTTTGAATAGACATGTTTCGGGTTGAGATGAGGCTTTGTCTGCATCATTAGGCATCCCAAGGAAGACTATATTAATTTTCACTAAATTCTCAGAAACACTGACAACAGTGCAACTCTCCGCAATGAAAGTCAAGTTATTCAGTTTTGCACTTTTCCATCTCGAGAGGTAACTTTGATCATCACCTCCCTTGTCATTATCCGTAGGGGCTCTCCAAAAGCATGGTTGAATACCTTTGCTCATTACTGGGACGCCGCCAACCTGCCATTCATTCCATTCCACAGAAGGATTTATACACAAGATTTTCATGAAGAAAATGCATACTTGGAAGTTGCTAAGCATGCTTAAAATGTTACTCTGCGCAAAAATCTAGTGAAGTTTGAAATCGAATTACCTTCCAGCTCTCAATAAGTCCAGTTTGTTTGTTGAACCTGATCTCCCAGAGTTTCGAGTTTTTAACTTCTATATAATCATCAAGAACCTCAGTAGACAAGGCATGCTGTTTAACGTCAATGATCTGAAAAGCATAATATTTGTCAAACATTAGCAATACTACAGAAACAGAAAATAATTCCAGAGGCCATCACCAATTACAGAAAGAACACCTACGTGAGGAACAATGTTTTGTTTTACTGGCAGTTGGACTTGTGCGGATGAAACAATGTGGCCAGCTTCAGCCCATCGAGTGGAGTTCAAAAGCTTTACAGTAATTGTCAAAAAGATTTCTGTTGCATCTGAAGTAGACAATAGGTCATACCAGGGGCCACTGTCCCATTTTATTTCATGACTTTTCTGAGGATCTATTGTTGGTAGGCTGAGCATCCCCGAACCTAGTTCACAACCATCTCCAAGCAATACCCAGTGGAATGCTAATTCTTGAGTTGTTGAAAAGAAATGTGTGTTTGTAACCTACAAGGTTAACTTCAGAATATGATGTTTTCAATAGAGGAATTAGGAACATGACATGACTATATAAGATACTACCTTAAGTATCCCTTCATTAAGTGAAATCTTGATGGGCTGGTACACAAATTTCACCTCTGAAATGTACAAATAAAGAGAGGTATTGAATAATGATCATTACTGAAAATACTCCATGACGGGAAATGAGCATTCAATTACCATGCATAGCTGGATGTGGAGTTCTATCTGGCCATACAATGCCATTGAGACAAAAGTTGAGATCATTAGGGATATCTCCAAAATCTCCTCCATATGCCCAGTGTTTGGTACCATCAGCACTCTCTTTCAGTAATGCCTTCAGAGAAGGAAACAAAAAATATTAATAATTTACTCAACTGAAAATCTTATATCATGGATTTTGTGGCGCGTGCCTCTTGGGGGAGGGGGGGTTAAGGTAAAAGTAATGGTATATTAAGGAAGTCAAAATGATGTCATTAGGAAAAGAAAATGCTTCCTCTTTTCAGAAATTATGTTCCATATGTTACAATGTGAAGCCAGATTTTGAAACCCAAGTGTTAGTCCTTTAGACAAGGTAGTCCTAAATCATCCGTAACTCCTTTATCTTTTTATGTATTACTTACAAATTGTCAGCAGCAAACATCTTTTTGCACGAACTGTCAATTAACTGTCTCTGATTTATAATTTTCAGTTGAACCTTTTATAAAGCAAATCGACCAGTGAAGTAAAACAGAATAAAAGTAAAACTTGTTCTCAACAAGATAAGAACCTGGTCAACCCAATCCCAGATAAAGCCTCCCTGTAGACCAAATGTGTTATCAATTGCTTCCCAGTATTCATGAATATTCCCAGTGCTGTTCCCCATTGAATGCGTATATCTGGTGGTTTTTGACAACTCAATCAGTATTGATATGAGAATATGAGAAGTTTGGGTGGGAGTAACCTACTCGCATAGTATCAAAGGGCGTAATTCCTCTGGATCTTGAGCAATCTTTACTATGTCCCAAACACGCATGTACATGGGGCACACTATATCTGTTGAAGATGTTCTGGCTCCCCCACCTTCATAGTGTAAGAGCCTAGATGAATCCTTTCCTCGTATCCAACCTAAAATTGAATAAAGTTATATTCTGAATATTACTACTTCAGCTAATCCCAATCTTAGTCATGAAATGACCAGAAAATATTGAGCTGACTCGTGAATTCTCCCCTTTATGAAAATAACAACTCTCTAACGATATCAAGTGGACGGATAAAGAGTGTCCTTGCAAGTAGCAAACAGAATCATGAGAGATAATTTATGAAGAAAACAATGTTTCTGCTAAGATTCACAAATTCCCAAGATATCACTAAAATGATTTCTTTTAAGATTTTCTATTCTCCAGAATAAAGATAGAGGTGTAGATTGTGACTCTTCTACTCCTCGTGATGAGTCTCAGGATAATATTACAGTAGCCATAATACCAGATGCAGTCAACAATCATTTCTATTTCTAGTAATTATGCTTTTGAATTTCATTAGTTGATCTTATCTTAATTTTTATACACATTAAGGATCTACATGAAGCTAAAGCTAGTTCAAAATTACTCAATTCCAAATATGATGTTTGCTAAGCATCCAACATTAAGCACATATTGATAGCTTAAGCCAGCTGATACAAGGGCTTGGGCTAAGATGGAATCGTGCAATTTAAAATATATGTAAATGGTCTACACCAAGCAAGAGAGACGATAAAGTCAATAAAAGATACCTGCAAGTGCAGTATGATTAGGCCCATGGCTTGACTCATTTCCTAAAGACCAGGAAATGATGCAAGCATGGTTTTTGTCCCTATCAACCATTCCTATAACTCGGTCCAACATAGAAGCGGCCCAAACTGGTTCATTCGTAGGATGCTTTAAATTGGAGCAAAGATGGAAACCATGTGTTTCAATATTGGCTTCATCGATCATGTACATGCCAAAAAGATCACACAACTCATACCACCTCTGATGTTGAGGGTAATGGCTGTTTCTGACAGCATTAATATTGTTTTGCTTCATCAAAAGCAAATCCTACAAAATTGTAACAATTATAAGCATGTCAGTGAGCATACACTAGATCTACGAAAATTAAGCAACATAGACACAGAGAAACAATAATGCATTACCTGAATCATGCAGGACTCCAAGTTTGTTTTCCCGATTCGAGGGTGGTGTTCATGCCTGTTCACCCCTCTTATCATCACAGGTTGTCCATTTACGAGGAGCTGTTTTGGAGCTTTTGATATTTGCCTTATACCAACTTGGCAAGATTCACAATCAACAATGTTCCCAGAGGCATCTTTAAGGGTAACAACAAGAGTGTAAAGATTTGGCTGTTATAAAATAAAAAAACAAATAAGAGGTTACAGAAGCGGAAGTGTAAATAATATTCAGTTCATCTCTAGCAGAAAATAAACTTATCTTGTCAATGCGAATATATATATGTTAGGAATCGGAATTAGCATATTTAGGTATCAAAATGCATGATTCCTGAGCTAGCATATCCACCAAGGTAATTGGTACAGTATGAAGTAATATCCCAAAACTGGCATTTTGTTCAGAAAGTTGAGTTTGATGTGAACTTTGCTGAGCTTGAATTCAGTATCATAAGCATATTTAAATGAACAGATATAGCACTCTGTAAAAATTGATGATTTTTCTAGAATTCTTTATAACTTATATACTTACTTGTTGAGAGATAATTAGATACCAGAAGCAGACAGAAAGCTAAAATAAATTCTAGGTCAAGGGACTTTTACGTGCTCAGCAGTCCACAGCTTGGGCATCTGCAGTTTCCCTTTAAGTTTATATCCAATGAAGCCAAGATAATAATCAACAGAATCAGTTAGTTGCAGGTGAGACACTTTGGTACTTAGCAGGTCAGGATGTCCATTATCGGTGTACCAACTCCCTGAATCAAAAATTTCGGCTTCAATGGTGAAGTTTGCTATAAACTTGTCTTCAGATGTTTTGAAAAAATTCCCACTTTCTGCTGAGCTGTCAATCTTTATTTCCGAATTGTCAATTTTTACTTCAACCTGAATAGAAAAATAGTAAAACATAAATGGGAAACTCAGACTTCAGGATTCAAGAATCTACATCTCCTGATTTGACTACATTCTTCACATTTGAAAGAAATAAGACAGGTTTCAATAGAATAGGATTGAGGATTATGTAGGCAACTCAAACTCAAATTATAAGCTTTTGTCTCACGCAGAACCAGGATAAAAGTATATGAAGGATTCTATATTGTTGCATATGAGTTAAGTAGCATGTAATTTTGGTACTTCCTTTTCCTATATTAAATTCACTAAAGTGGAAGAAAAGAACACCAATGCTTCCAACCAATTTAATTTTGTATCAATTATATGGTAGATGTTCGTAGCGTTTCAATGAAAACTTTCTCAGAATATATGAGATCAAAATACTGCATTGACAGAATCTATTCTTTACCAGTCAAGAAACATCGGGTGAGATACTGATACATCACAAAGTGTGTAAAGAGTTGAATTAGTAGTGGCTTCAAATTATATTATCTATTCATCTTAAGCCCAAATCAGCTGATATGCTATTGAAGGTTACTTGAAAGAATTTTCAGTTGGTTTCCAACATTCTGGAAAACAGAGTTTGTCTTTTACCTCTATGTCTGCACAAGAAAAGTCTTCTGCCAAGTTTGATTTGAAGAAATAATCCGCAATAAAAACCTGCAGATTCATTGCAAATTTGGTTCAAATCACCTGTACACATATTAACACCCTTCTTCAAGTTGGCTTATTGTCTTCAAGGACCGCATGTGAATCTTAATACTAAACAATTTCAGAGTTTTCTTTTCGTTGTAAAAATGTCCCCTAGTAGTAAAATACCTCATTGACATTTAGTGGAAAACACTAAATCATTTTGTTTAAGTAAGTTAATAAAAGGCCAAAAAACTAAGTACTCCTGTATTACAGAACAAACCTTTGGTTTAGCAAGAAGTAAAACATCACGATGGATACCAGATAACCACCAGTGGTCCTGATCTTCAAGGTATGAACCATCAGACCATCTCATCACCTGAACAGCTAGACAATTTTGTTTGTCCGATCCACATGGATAACAAAAATCCGTGATCTCGAAGTCAGCTGGTAGTCTGCTATCTTGACTGACAACAGAATAATAGTATTTCAAATAATATAATGGAGACACATTATCTCAAGAACTCACCAAAAAAAAGGTAAAAGTAATGGTTATAATAGGCGCATTATAGAATGGAGACACGTTATATCAAGAATTCATAAATGCCCAAAAGTCCTGACAAAATGAAACAAACCTATATCCGGTTGGGTGTCCATTTACCCAGGTAAAGAAGGCAGAATCAACAGCTTCAAAATGTAAGAATATCCTCCGACCTGCATGACATTTTGATGTATGGTTGAATGCCAAAGAAAATAGTATAACAATGTTTTGGCGTGCATGGGTAACCATAAGCACTAGAATAATCTATCTGCAGTTCAAGACTTGCCCTAAAATCTCACCTTCCCATTCTTTAGGAAGCAAAAAGTAAGTCCTGTAGCAGCCAGTGGGATTATCTTCAGGAACTTTCGGTGGATTAAGTGGAAATGGGTATACAACATTTGTATAGATTGGCCTGTCAAATCCATGCATCTGCCAGTTGGAAGGAACTGGTTCAATAGAAAAGGATAAATGTATCAGAATACATAATAATAATAATAATAATAAAACTGGTGCTATCATTTCAGTTTACAAACATACAAAATAAACTATTTAAACACACTTCATGTAAAACACACACACACACACGTAGGAAATCCTATTTCAGAAAAGATATTGTAGGAGTTTAATTTTAGGGCAATTAATCAGATAAGATCATTTCTCACAAAATCTTCTACATAGGTCAGTTATCCGAAAAACTGCCAGAGTTTGAACCATGTAATACATATCTTGCAACCTGAGAGGGAGAATTAGTTTATAAACATTTAGTGTGAGCATTTGAAAAACTTAATTCATACAAGTGAATTCTACTGGTGACTAAAATAGTGTTTGCAGTCTTATGCATGTTGACACTGAATTTGTGAAGATAACTTTATTTGCAATCCCCCGTATTCTAGTTATGCATTTATAAATTTCAAAGCCTTCATATTTCCTGGAAAAAGTACAACTAAAACACACTTAAACTGCCACTTGTGCTGAGTTTCAATAAGCAGAAAGGGTGGTGGCATTGTTCCCCACTAAGGGGCATAACACAATATGTTTATTTTAACACTACAAATGAAGCATATGTATTACCTGGTATAGTATCCCATGCAGAATCTTGAAATGAGCTGTCGTAAAACCCAGAAGGGGTATGATTAGGACTGGAGGCCAAAAGAAATTTCCAATTTCCAGACAAAGACTTTATGAAAGGCAAGTTCTTCACCCAATATGCAGCACAATCAATTGCCCTTGCAACAGCATCATCATCCCAAACAGCTTCTTTTGCCACCAAGCTATTCACTTTGTTCCGCTCATACCAGTACTTCAAAGAACCTAAGCAGTAACAGCATCAAGATTTGGCAAGTATGAGGCTTGCTATTTTCAAATCTCAGAACTCCAAGCACAAGGTACACCCCCTCTCCCAAAAAAAAAAAAGATAATCAGATATGTTCTAGTCAATCACCAAATTGGAAAACAAATTTTCTATTCTACAGCCGAATCAAATCATAGCAGGAAGAACATCCTAAAGAGTCACATACTCTTCCCAAGGCCACAGACAGAGAGCAGTCACAACACTAAGGCCCAAAACTTAAATTACAAAAATCCAAAGAAAAAAAAAAAAGTGCAATGAAATGAACATTTTACCTTAAAAAATACAGCAAAAGAACCACTCATTAGCAAGTTGTACAAAAATTTGGTCTGAGATACATTAAATTAGATCACTAGCTCTTAAAGCCTCCTCAAAAGTAACTACCTTGGAGTGCATTTGGATTGACACCTTCAGAGGAAAAACTAAAATTTATAACCAAAAAAGAAAAAATCCAATCCAATTGTTTGGATGAAATCATCCTATGAGGAATTTACACCAATCCCTATAACTTATAACTATTTTTTGATCCTTTCCTCCAATAAAAAACTCAATTCAAATGCAACCTCAAAGCCAAATAACACAGCCAACCTTCAATAGATTCATGGGAGTGCATTGGAACGTGAGCATCTCTCTTCCTCCACTTGATGAAAGATGGATCTTCCCATATGTGGTGACCATTATTCGGAGTCAAAGCAAGTTGACCAACCAACGAACCCATGTACAAGAATCAAAAACCTATAGCTGCATACATCATTTATATATCCGAGTAAATTAGCAAACCTACAGCTGCAACGAAGCAGAATATCTGAAATCTTACTCGATACACAAAATCATCAAATACTAAAACAAATGAATGATCATAAAATATAGCGAGAGTTAGTGCGC
>JAPKLW010000579.1:0-122161 GCA_026898455.1 Plectranthus barbatus | reverse complement strand
AGAGAGAGAGAGAGAGAGAGAGAGAGAGAGAATACCGATCAGACGGTGAGATTGTTGAAGTGGAGAGATAGTGTGCCAATCAGTTAAAAACAAACTGTGTTTATTTCTCGAGTCCTCCATTTTTCTGAATATTCTGAATTGGTCCTCGGACTTTATCGTATTTCGCAAAGCATCGCGATTGACTTGGCAGCATATCCGTCACGTGGGAAACGTTTCGTAGTTTTTGTTTTGTTTTTTTTTTGAGCAAGGCAACCGTCCAAATATATACACCTTCCTTTCCCAGTAGGGGTGTAATCGAACCGAGTTGAGTCGAGTAGTATCGTGGTTAAGTTTGATTCGTTTAATTTTAACTCGAAGTTCGAACTTTTTTATCGAATACTTTGATATTCACGAGATTTAATCGAGCCTAAACGAATTTTCTAAATTTAGAATATATTTAAATTTGTTATTATTATTTTGAAGAAAAAAATTATTTATTCCAAAATTAATACTCCCTCCGTCCCATAGAAGTAGTCTCACTTTGACCGGGCACGCTAATCAATATTTGGGAGTGTAGTCGAATTAATATTTTATTGATGTGATATAATTTTTTTTAATTTTAGGAAATGAGACTAATTTAATGGGACATACAAAAATGGAAAATTGAACTACTTCTATGGGACGGAGGGAATATCATGTTCATGCTCAAATTTCTAATAAACGAACTTTTATTGAGTCGAGATTCGAGTAGCTCACGAACAGTTTGGTTCATTTACATCCCGAGTCATTAGTCTCATTTTGATCTGACACAGTAATCAATATTTGAGAGTGTAGTGAAATTAATATTTTATTGATAAGAGGGGAATTTTTTCTATTTTACGAAATGTGACTAATCTAACGGGACAAACGAAAATAGAAAATGAGATCAATGATGCGGGACGGAGGGAATAATTGGTTGTACCAAATCACAAATTCCATTAATTAAAATAAAAAAAGTAATTAGAGATGATGGATTTGAGTTTTTCTATGGATATTTTAGTTTGTGAGTTAAATAAATACATTATTATTTGTGCGATTGGTTTTTTTTTTTTTTTAGACAATGAGACATTTGGACAATCTGAATGCAAACAATTTATTTTAGTATATTAATTCTATATTTTACATATATATGTTATTTACTATATTGAAATGAATTATTTAATTTCTATTCATAATGTACATTCTGAATGTAATACACTGCATGTAAAACATATTCCAAATAGAATACGCGCGCTCAACTGTTTCGTCGTCTCACAAAAACATAAGTTTGTCATGAAACTCAATCTTAGTTAAATAATGGTCAAACATCAATTTTAGTCACGAACTATCCGTCTTTTTTTAATTTTAGTACCAACTATTTCATTTCACAATTTTATGTCCGAACTATCAAAATATATTAAATATATGGCAAATAAATTTTCTAGCATTGAAAAGCTGACGAGCATGCTGGAAACTCACATCATTTAATTTACAACGTGTCATTTTTTTAATATATGACATAAGTTTGCAGCATGCCCCGTCAGATTTCAGTACCAGAAAATTTCTTCGTTCTAAATTTGAATAGTTTTTTATAGTTTCGACATAAAAGTGAAAAGATAATAGTAAATACTATAATTGAAAAAAGAAATAATTTATCTATGGTGTTGTGTAGCAACTCATGTCACACATTGGTGGTATACAAGAACGGTATCTTGTATATAATAATATCCACCAAACTTCATTAGTACGATGCTTTTTAGGAGATGCCCAAAAATAAATTCGTGTGAATTTGTGCTCGGCCCAAAGTGAATAATATTATATTAATGTCGGAGTCTCGGTCCCAACATATGGTTTTCGAGGTGGAGAGGAAGAGACACCCCCTCTTACATTATATTGCTTGGTTTTTTTTTTTTTTTTTTAAGAGAGGTCAATTGCTACACTTTACCCAACTCATTAGTTAATTTGTTTTTCAATTTATGTAGGGGACATTTTCTACTTTCAAAATCAATAATTAGGATGGTGATTTCATAGCTTGATTGTTGAATTTGTCAAAATTTAGTGTACCTGTGTAATAATAGATCCCATCAAATCCTTTGTGTTAAAAAAAGTATATATATATATATATATATATATATATATATGTAAAATATCAATATATGCAAGAAGAAGCTAAGAATAATTTGAGGAAAAAAAAATAGTTAATAAACCTCATGATCAGTATTTTTGGAATTCCAAGATTTTAGTAGAGATATAAATTTTAGTAAGACTCAAATAATCTGAACTAAATACCATGTTTAGGTAAAAAAGGGAGTGTTTGGATTAAACGAGTTGGACGGATCGGGTCAAGGACTGGCTTATTGGTAAATAACATACTCCTTTTATCCCGGTTAATTTATCACATATTGATTGGACACGGTATTTAATGTTTGTGAATGCAATGAAATTAATATTTTATTAGTGCGAATGAAAAATTTACCATTTTATAAAATGTGATTAATATAGCGGGACATACAAAAAATGAAAGAAGACTAATATAATAGAACGTATGAAATATTTTTTAACTAAGAATAAAATAATAAATTTGATATTACAAAACAAAAATTATAAATTCACGCACATTTGTTCCCTACCCTACTTGCCCCCACTGCCAAGGGCCCATCCCTTCCGAAACGTCACGTACCGGCGGAACAAGGGCCAAATTAAAGGAAGGTCTTGGGTTAGGCAGATCTAAACGACTTAGGCGGGTTTTATCCAGTAACTTAAGTTCAAATCCATATAATATATCCTAATTGGGATTAATAAACCCTATTTGGGATAGATCAACCCATTTGGGTAGGATAAAACCCGCCTAAACTGTTTAGGCCTGCCTAACGCAAGTTTTTGCCCCAAATTAAATTAATTTGGTTAGTTTGAGAGAGATGAATTGGTAGCCTCGTCGGATTGTTTTAAAATTTCTCAAACAAGATGGTTTGATTTGTTCAACAATTTGAAGGGTGAAATCAATCATTGTGAATGTGATCGGATCGATTGTATATATAAAATTATTTTAAATATAATATTGATAATTAAATATTATTTGACATAAAGTTAAAATAATAATTATATTTATATATATGCACGATATTTATATTTTTTCAAATTGCACCCAGTAAAATCAACTTCTATTGCAACCGCAACCACAACATTATTTTATTCATCAAAATTATCTGATTTATAATTAATGAAAAACGAAATATATTTACATTTTTTTTGCAACATTCATACATTAATATTTTAAATGGTCAAAACGATATATTAATTATATGTTAGCACTATTAATCGAATGAATTCTCAAACAATTTAAACCAGCCGATCAACAATTTTAATATGGCTTGGTTGATTTGATTTCAAATAATTATTTAGCTGATTTGATTTATGAAAATTTTAAATTTTAATTATTGATTAGGCCGATACTTGGTCCTTCAAAATCTGTCAAATTGAATCGTGCACACCTCTAATAAAATTAATTATTAATTTTTTTTTCATAAATATTAATTTAAAATATACGCAGCCATATTTTATAAATTATTTTGAATTCATGACATTTTTCGTTGTTTCAGACTAATTTCTTTTGCCTTCTCTTGAAGAAAAATTTAATAATTTATATTTTAGTAGTAATTTGTGGGGAAAAATATGCTGTATATAAACAATCAATTGGGAATTTCTGGAGACCCATGTTTTTACCGCAGACAAAAAAAACATTTACTCCATTTTCGAGCTCCAATTCCGTACAACAATGGCGAGAGTCCCCTCCAAGCATTCTCGCGATCAACCTCCGGTACGATTTCCATGATTTCTTCGACTCGAATTACTCAACTTCTGTCACTATTGTTGCTTCACTTTGTATCTTGTTGAACATGTGTTGAAGTATTCTCTATCTGATTTTCTGAGGTTTACTTTGTTTGCTTTTCGCTGTAAGTAGTTCAGGATTGAGTTCCGGGGAACGAGAAATCTGGTATAATTCAAGAAAAAATTCGCTTTTTTTTTTTTTTTTTAAAGAATTTTTGAAATATAGCCGTGGATATTATTTTGTGAACAAAGTAAAGTTGTTTTGTAATTTGAAGGGATCCACTTTTTTCACACGATTGAACTATTTTCCTCATTTTGATGGCAGCGGCGCAGTATTCTTTAGAGAATTACTAAGTGCACGTGAAGAGTCGTGTGTAGGAGATAGATAGGAATGAACAGTCAACTCAGACGCCCTAATTAGTCTCCAGAAGGGTGTAGAGTTGAATGCACTTTATATACTAATGAAGCTGAAGCATACATGTAACTATTTGTTGCTTCGTTTATCGTTTTGTGAATTGGGATTGTGGGAGTGAACTTGGATGCTCTTGTTGTAGGGCTAGGAAATTGTTTGGGCTTTCTTTTGTTGTTGTTCTTGAATTTATTTTTTTATTTGGATGGTCTTTTACTGAGCAGGACTTTGAGTTCGAGGGGCTTTTGAATAACTTGCAGGACTGGGAATTGTCTTTTAAGGAGAAAGATAAGAAACTGAGAGCAGATACCTCTGGAAAGGGAAAGCTGGTAAGTAGAACGCCCAAGATTCATTATTTATGTAGCAGATTCTGGTTTTCTGGTGGTAATGCTGTGATTCCTTATTTGCAATCTTCTGCTTGGAATGACTAACCAAACCACCTATAGAACTGTGCTTTTCAATCACTTTGCACCCAGTAAGATAGCTGCCTACGATAATTTGCCAACTATGAGTTGTGCATTCTAGTTATATGTTCAAAGATCAGTATCACTGCAGCCTTTGGAAAATTTGTTACCTGAACATATTGTGTAGAAATTATTCAAGAGATGCAACTAAATATCTTGGATTTGTATTTGAATAAATTTGTTAAATCATATCTCATTGTCATTGTTCGTACATTCTTTATTTTGTGCTCTCTAACCATCCTTTATGTTATGTTCTTGTATCTTTTATCCTTGAGAAGGATCCTCCAAGTCAGTCAGCTCGTAATAGTTCTAGCCAACTTCCTGGTAACCCTAGAGTTAATGGAATTCAGAAAAGTGATAAATCTTCTTCCAAGAATTCAAATACCGTCAGACAATATGATTACTTAAAGGAATATGAGAAACTCAGTCAATTACCGAGTACAGTTCCATCTCAGGAAGGGGTTATTGATGCTAATTCTGAGAAAGAATTGGTACGGTTTTTCTCTTTAACCCACTTTATATTTCTTAATCGAATTGCACCCGAATTATTGATATGTGCCTTTCTATTTCTGTTTTAGGGTAATGAATATTTTAAGAAGAAGAAATTCAATGAAGCAATAGACTGCTACTCTCGAAGCATTGCACTATCACCCACTGCAGTTGCTTATGCAAATAGAGCTATGGCATACATTAAAATTAAGAGGTACTCTAGTTTGTCGTGATTTTTATTTTCAGCCAGTAGGGATACATGGAAAACTCCCCATTGAAGGTGTTGCTTCTTTCTGGAAATAGGTTTGCAGATGCTGAAAATGATTGTACTGAAGCTTTGGATTTAGATGATCGCTACATAAAAGCATATTCTCGTCGATCAACTGCAAGAAAGGAACTTGGGAAACTCAAGGAATCTATTGATGGTATAATCTTCATATTAATTTATTTATTTTTTTGGTTTTTGAACAATCTTCACTTGTTGTATTGTATATGTTAACTGAACTATTTGTAGTGAAACACAGATGTTGAATTTGCTTTGAAATTGGAACCGCAAAATCAAGATATCAAGAAGCAGTATGCTGAATGCAAAGCATTGCTTGAAAAGGTAAATGCTTTATTTTTTACTGAATAAAATTTGTAATACTACACAGTATTAGCACTCTTCTGAAGCTCAGATATAGTATCTATTAGTCAATTTGAGTGTATTACGAGAATATTGCAAGACCCTTTCGAGTGACCTCCGTGTGGAACTCTTAAGTGTTCTTGTACTAGTGGTTGTGGCCTTAGGGCTTGTCGACAACATTATTTCCCTTTATGCTTGTAGGCATTGTGTTTTTGTAGATTTCACGACAAAATTGGAAGGAAATGGAGATAACTTTTTAACCCCATATGTTCCTTTTTGGCATGGACTCCTATTTGAAATCAAGGGATTGGTAAAATTGGCTCTTTCCCTTGTACTTTTATCAATGGCGTTCATAGATCCATAATTCCAGGCCTAGTGGGAGTGATACAGAACATTGCTTTTTTCCTTTCTGATGCTGATAAGCTTTTTATTCTGAAGGAATAAATCCATTGATGAAATGTGAAAAATCCAGCCATATATAATCTCTTGAGTCTTGGCCAGTCCATGAAATATGTAAAAGATCTGATGATGGGATATATTACCCTTGTATGCTGTTATATGTTTTCCATTCCATCAAAGCCATCTTCTGAGTTCAGCTTGATAATATCAGTATCTGGATTAGCTCCAGCACTTTTAAGGACTTCCTCAAGCTTTTATATGTGTATTCAACTGGAAAGGCTCTAAATCTTTATTAATGAATTACATATTAGTTGGTTTCGATTCTAGAATTCTCTTTTCAAGACTTTTGTCCTGCATGAGACATACCAGATGTTAATGCCTCATCCTAGTTTTATTTGTTACAAAAGTTATTAGAACATTTAAGTGTTTAGCCTTCCCTTATTACTTCGGTTCTTTTGGCAGTCTCATTGAGAGCAAGCTTAGGTAAATTGGTTATTCTGTTAAATATATTAATAAGATAAAAAAAAAGTCATTTTTTTTGGGTGAACACTTTGTTGCTATTTATCTTGCTTATTCTCTGTCTTCCTGTTTCTCTTGTTTCATTTTCTTGTCGCTTTCTCAACTTTAGGAGATTCTGAAGAAGGCATCTGGGGCATTAGCAGGATCATTGAAGGGAGTACACCAAGAAAAGTTAGAGGGTAACAAGAAGAAGGTTACAGCAAGTTCTCCTGCAGTAGAAGTGGCAAAGTTTGTGGAAGAGGATTACAAGGTCTGAAGTTAGTTGTAGTGATTTTCACATTCTGTTCATGTCAATATGAAGGTTTTAAAAGATGGAATCAGGAACCAAGGCATTTTGCCAAGGTACCACAATGCGTAAGAATCAAGGCACACCGAGGCATTTGCCTAACTAACAAGAAGAGAAATTTCATAATTATCACACTAATAAATTTATAACAACATAAAGAAATGATCACAAACTAATGCATGAAAGCCCATGCCCAACCCATAAGAGAGGAGAGGATAAGAGGGAGAGAGCTTTTCTGTCATTTGCTTTGCAGAGCATTCTTAATTCTCAATGTTACCTAGAGAAATAGTGATGTGCAGTGAGGCTTACACCTCTGAGGCATACACCTCAAACCTCCTCGAAAAAAATGAGGATTAGGCCTCAATGCACTAGGCAGAGGTGGCACCTCTGTTGTGGTTTTGACCGCCTCTCCTTGAGGTGCATGCTTCTAATAATTTTTAAATTCTTGATCATTATAATATTTCTGTAGAGAGGACATTGAGAGAACCTATATTTCTGCGAAGCTCCACCTAGCTTTGTAGGTTAATGTACTTTAATATGATCTGGAGCTTTTATAGTGCAGAATTATAGTATACATTGCTGACTTAATTGATCTTTGAAACTTGTTTGGCAGGCTAGTGTTAGAGAAGTTTCAACGCATTCATCTAAGGAAAATACAGGAAGCAATATACCAGTTAATGGATCGCACGCTGCTGCTGTCTCAGAAGGCGTTAAGGTTTGATGATGAGTTGTTTTCATGTAAAAGTTTTCTGTCTTTAAGCTATTGCATTTCACTGTCTGAGAGTCTCATTCATGTTTTTGTTGGACATTGCATCCTCTTTTTAACGTACTGTCCATCATTATAATCTCTTCGCTATTTCTTCAAAAATGAAAACACAAATAGTTTTCCATTTACTGGAATAAGGGTGGAAGAATAGAATTGCAGTGACATGGGCAGGGGAAGAATTCACATGTAAAGTTCCAATATTGAGAAGTTCGCAACATTTTGCGCTGGCATTATTAGAGAAGCTTTGCTATGGTAAAACTTCTGTTATCTGAAAGCAAGTTAAAATGTTGGCTAGGTCTCATATGCTTTTAAATTCAATATTGTAGCATATTAGTATTACATTTTTTGGATGAAAAAATCATGCATGATCAAATTTAATATATTCAAAATCAAGAGAAACACTTAGAGAATTCTTTTTTGGTGGCGGCAGTGCCGATATTTGTCCCACCATGTGTCGTAGTGATTAATCCTTATTCGAACTCACTGCAGAGGAAACCCAAAGACAGCAAGCTGGAGTTGAGGGCATCTGTGCATGAGCTTGCCACAAAAGCAGCTGAACTGGCGAAGGCTGAAGCTGCAAAAAACATTGCCCCACCAACATCAGCCTATCAATTCGAGGTTTCTTGGCGAGGGCTTTCTGGTGATCGTGAGTTACAGGCTCGGTTATTGAAGGTTTGAAGTTTTGTTTCAGTTCTGCATGTTTTTTTCTTTCCTGCCAATCCTTTTTAGCTGTTAGTAGTCTTTAAAAATAGTGCTCTTGTAGGAAACTGTCTCCTTGAGAGGTCTTGAGCTTTTGTCGTGATTTGATTTTCTAATAAAATGCATGTTGACTTAGAGGGAAACTTATTTAGTACTAAAGCACAAGCGTTCACTTTGTATGAAGTTTATATCAGTTTTGAGCTCAGTCTGTTGTTTCCATTAATCAGGTTACTTCGCCCACTGCATTACCTGGGATGTTTAAGAATGCATTGTCAGCTCCAATACTTATTGACATCATTAGGTGCATCGCCACCTTTTTTATGTAAGATGCTAACATTTCAATAATAGAAGGTGGCTGCTTTCTTTTAATGATATGATGACATGCATATTGTTTTACTTTTTGGCCAGGGAAGACATGGTGTTAGGTGTTGAGTACTTGCAAAATCTCAGCAGAACCCCAAGATTTGATATGATCATCATGTGCCTTTCACCAGCAGATAAGGCTGGTACGTTATATTTTTATCTATACTGGTCACTCGAATGCAAGATTTTTCCAGTGATTTTTGTGTGGAACTATTATAATGGTAGTCACCTTCTTCTGGTTCAAATTATAACATGAACGCATGTACTTTCATTGGCTTCATTAGTAGTATTTTTGTCCTTAAAATTAAAGCAAGTTGAATCTGAACAGTCCGAGCGTCTCTGCGATATTGATCCTTTAATTTTGTTCATTCCTGTTACTTGAATTATAACCATTTTACTTTATCTAAATCTACTGTGTGGCAAGTTCATGTTCAACATTTTATTTGGCCTCCAGCAAGTTTTGCTAATAAGTCCTTGGATGAGTGAAACTAGAAATGGATTAATTAAGTTGACCCCGATAGGAGCTGCTATTAAGTGAAACTAATGCACTGAAGAAAAGTCTGGACTAGAAGAGTTATTACATGTTTTTGTCGGCTTCTTTATCTCTCTCTCTACACTCCTGCATCCCTCATTGGGTTGTGGCTTATACCATAGATGATATATATATATATATAGAAAGAGTTTGATCAAATGCTAAAATTAAAGTTTGTGCTAAATAGGAATGAATCTTAGTCATTGGATTAATAGCATCAATGGTTGAGATTAAAGCATCAAAGATTGAAAAAAAAAGCAAAATTTTCGTTTTCGCTTAATTGCTTTATAAATCATGTTTTAAACATGATTTATAAAGCAATTAAGCATGAAATCTTGAAGAAAAAAATTTCTCAACCATTGATTTTTGTGAGATTGGTGTAGATTCATTCCTATTTAGTACAAACTAACTTTTAGTATGAGATGCACTCCCTATATATATAGTATACTGCTTCCAAGTTCTCGTGCTTCTAAATTTTGGACAAGTAATAGGCTTGGCTGATGTCTAATGGATGCTAGGTTGTGGCTGCTATGATTGAAGTGATGTAATGTAATGCATGCTAAGAAACTAAGTTGAGAGAGAAATAGAAAACTCTGTACAAACTGCTGCCTAAATGCCATCACCTAAAAGTGCATCAACTAGCGCATGAAAAATATTATTGCAATGCATTTGACAGACTGGTATGCTATCTTGAAACAGATCTTTCGAGGATATGGAACGAAGTATTCAGTAAGGCGAGCATAGAGTATGCTGAGATCCTCGGCAATTTGCGCCCAAAATATGGCGTAAAACAGTGATCGAGCATTTGCTTCTGAAAAATGTCACGTCATCGACACATGCATGCATATTGGAGTAGATCAGATTTTGCTTCTATGGTGGTGTGATTGGAACGATGGATCTGGTATGCCATGTTTTCCCATTTTGTTGTTGGTCGAGCTCCAAGTAAAACCTAGAAATGTATGTGCTTGATGATCCTAGTTCATATCGTGACCTTTATATTAAATTTGAATGATCTTAAATTTAATTAGCTGAGGGTGGTTCTTACATTGCTTGAACTCATGATTAATTAGTCGATTAGATTTTCGAATTTAGAGCTGCAGTGATTATTGTGTAGGGGAGGTGGAATGGCTATACAAACGTAAAAATTAATAGATCGAAGAGGATTAATTTTTATTTTTTGGATACAAAACTAAAAGAAACGTCATCCCTCACTTTATATGATTTTTTTTATAAAAAAAAAATTGTGATGAGAAGATTTTAAATAAGGGAAGGTCTTGGGTTAGACAGACCTAAACAATTTAGGCGGGTTTTATTCATTAATTCAAGCCCAAATTCATAAAATATACCCTATTTGGGGATTAATAAATCCTATTTGGGATGGGTCAACCCATTTGGGTAGGATAAAACCCGCCTAAACCGTTTAGGCCTGCCTAACGCAAGTTTTTGCCTATAAATAAATATTGTAATCATGAACTACAAGTAATTTTGAGATACACTTTTTTCGTTCCGAGTAAATTTTTTAGATTTTTTTTCATTTGTTTTATAATATTAGTTCACTTTCTTAAAATAACAAGTTTTTCACACTTATAGTTATCGTGTCCGGTCTAATGTGGACAATTTGATTGTGACAAAGGGAGTATTTTGTATATAGATTATTTTTGGAAAATTGACGATTCATGACCCAAAAGATAATTAAATTATTAATTCAGGACCCGAAAGATGATTTGTCAATCCAAAAGATAATTAAATTATTAATTCAGGATCCGAAAGATAATTTGTCAATCTAGGATCCAAAAGATCAAACAATTATCAATCCAGGACCTGATATTGAATTCCTTGATTGAGAATCGTATGATCTTTCGGGTCCTGGATTGAGAATTTTTGTGATCTTTTAGGTCCATAATTGACAATAATTTTTCAAGTCTTGAATCGATAAAACTCCATTATTATTTATTGATATTCTGATTTATAATCCTAAAAAAATGGAAACATCATTTTTTTTTGGGTTCAAGCAACGCCTCCAAAATTATAGCTCTGCATGTAGGATTAGAGATGTACATACTAGGTTCTAGAAGAAGAAGAAAGAAAAAAAATGACAGAAAGTGGTGGAGCTCAACAGAAGAAATTATGCAACAAAACAAGTTACAACGACACCATCCAAAGAAAAAAAAGGTAAACAGACATAACTAATTAGATGTAGAGTTGGGCATCACACAATGACAGCATATTCAGGCCTTGCCTTTCCCAGCCTGAAGAGCCTTCATTTTTTGCTGTAGCTTCAGTATCTGCAACATTTTCAAGAGAGGTATGAGATTCTCATAGAAAATATTACAGAATACGGAACAAAATAAAATAATAATAATAATAATAATAAAAACATTAAAACTACGAAAAATAATGGTGAAGATACTAACTACCCTGGCTCTTGCAGGAGAAAAGAAAACTAGGGGTACTAAACCCTCGGCTATAAAAAAATACCACATCTCTTAATACTGAATTATATTTTAATGTTTGATTTTATCTATTAAAAATATCCTCAATCGTTAGTGATGTTAAAATTTTTTATGAATCATACATTAAATAATGCGTGATATTTCCTTTTTTTTTTTGTATATATGTGGCATATATTGTATTAAAAATTTAAAATCTTAACACCGTTAATGATGTAGGGTATTTTTAATTGACAGAATCAAACATTAGGGTATAATTCAATGATATGAGAAACTTTAGCATATATTTCATAGTAGAGGGTATTTTTAGTGGACAAAATGAAACGTTAAGAGTATAATTCAACGAAAAGTAAACATTAGGGTATTTTTCATAGTTGACCAGTACTATAGGGTATTTTTCATAATCTTCCCTTCTAGAATACTCCTTCGGTCCTTCCATGCCGATGGATTAGTCTTATTTACTTTTGTTACAATAACCAATGATTTAGAAATAAGAGAAATTAATAACTTATTGATGAGTGGGGGATTAATTTCCATTTTGGGAAATGAGACTAATTTAACGGGACAGACAAAAAATGAAAAATGAGCCTAATCTAACAGGGACGGAGGGAGTACTTAGCACAAGCACCAACAGTAATTAACTTCTGGGAACTTTAGAGAGTATCCAGAAATTTATAGTTACTTGCAAAACAAATAATATGATAGCAGACAAGACTGAAGCCGCTCGTGTAGAGCAGCTTTATTAGGCATTTGAAAAACTCACATAATCCAATCCAAATAGGATGTCCCATAGACAGATGAACAATCCATGACAAGTTCCAGACTTCTAACACAGCAGGGTTTTGTGTGATAAGTTAGTTCCAAGTAAGTAGAAACTTATTTCTTAATAAAATCCTAATGAGACAGAAGCCCAATTATGTATGAAATCAGCAATTGATATGATCAGAATAGCTTTCACATAATGATACACAGAACTGCAGAATCCAAGTAAAAAAGGATGAAATGGAATTGGGACTTACCGCTTCATTTTTGCTATTGTATTTTTCTTCTAAATCTTGACGAGTGGCATCTAAACGTTTCCTGGAGCAAGAGAAACAATATCAAAGATAAATCACAAAGCAGAAATAATCAAATGGGAATTTCTGCAACTCAACATTCAAAAGTTCAAAATACAAGTTCAAGATTTTGAATTTTTTTAAGCAAAAGACAATTGTATTCTCAAGTTCGAATTTGTTACTATATACAGCAATTACCCTTCCAATAAAATGAATCATGCTCTTAACCAACCTAAAAACATTATACTTGCATAAAAAAAAATATATACACTTAAGAGCATGGTTTCATTCAAATCATTCAGAATATTTTGCATGTAATAAGATCCTGCTTCTTCCATACCACTTTGATTTGCATGAAACCCCATATATAAGAAAAGAAATTAACTCGTGCAATCGAGTTTCATCAGTAGTAAAATAATTATTAGTGCAAGCATCAAATATACAATTACTATATGACATAGCCAAGCACAAAAGGTTCATCAAATTGATTTGTCACCATATAAAACAATAACCCTTCATGCTCCTAACCTACCTAAAAACATTTTACTTGAATGAAAAAATATACACTTAAGAGCATGCTTTCATTCAGATGCTTTAATATATTCTCAAAAAAGATAACAACTGAACTACTTTAAATCTTTCAGAATATTTTGCATGTAATAAGATCCTGCTTCTTCCATACCTCTTTGATTTGCAAGAAACCCCATATATAAGAAAATAAATTAATGTGTGTAATCGAGTTTCATTGCAAGCATCAAATATACAATTACTATATGACATATCCAAGCTCAAAAGGTTCATCAGAATGGAAATGGTGGATTTCTCCCTCGAACAAATATCAACAAACTAAGAAGAACTTACAGTTCGGCAGAGATGTATTCAATCCTCTTTCGGACATTGGCATTAGCCTCAGCCAAATCCTGTTTCACTAGCACCGGACCAATCAGTTTGTACACATTCGTATCATCACTCAACAGATCCAGTTCCTTCACAAAATCAAAGCACAAAAAAACAAAATCATTAAAACACTGTGAAACAAAAAAAAAAATTTAACTCAGAAGAGATAAACAAGCTACCTTGAGCACGAGTTCATTTTCGCCGAGCTGAATGGTGTACTTCTTTTTCACTTGATGATTCTTATCAATATCTGCGCAATTTGCATAGAATTACTTGATTTCAATACAAATGATAAAAGTCGTTCGTTGTTTGTGTGCGCGCACACGCTAGGGTTTAGCATTAACCCATGAACATAGGAGAGGGGCAGGAAAATACCTTTCTGAAGTTTCTTGACATCGTTGGCTTTATTCTCTAGGTCACGTTGAAGCTCTTTGATAGCGGCCATCGCTCCGCCGCCTCGCGCTTCTGACGACGGCGCCGATTACTTCGATTTCTTAGCGGCGGCGCAGCAAATCGAATCCCAATCTAACGTAGTGTGGTGCGACAATTTAATCCATTTTTAGATAATTAAATTTTAAAAAAAATAATTATAATATAAAAATTATAATTATAAAGTAATTATTTAATAATCAAGTATTAATTAAAAATTAAATGAGAAATACATACCAATGAAATGAACCAAATTTAAAAAAAAGTATATATGTAACCCTCTAAACACTTTTGTTTAAAATGTTACACTTTCTTTAAAATAAATTTAAATAATAAAATTCTCATATTTTATTTCTTAAAATCAAAACAATTTTGGATAACACTAAGTTTAAATAATACTCTCTCCCTCCCCGTCCGAAATGTAATCCCCGCCCGAATTATTACATTTACCGAATGGAATGTTCCGATAGAATTGTCACATTTTTTAAATGATAATTTTTTTACATTCAACAATAAAATATTAATTTCATTTATACTCACAATCCGAAAAAAAATCTAACAATTCTGTCGAAAAAAATTGTAATAATTCTGTAGGGACGGAGGTAGTAACAATCTAAATAAAACTCATTAAATATTCTAAAATATATCTCATTTCCTCCATGCTTCTTCATGTACTCCAAAATCATTTACTTAAAATATTTTAAAATACGAGACAATACAATTTTCCCCAACCATAATCCATACGACACAATGCTCAACATAAAGATAAGTGAAACACATTTCTTTTATTATAACATACAACCCATTAAATGGTATAACATCAACTAAGAATCTTTGTGGTTCTGATTAATTGTGCACAATATAGATTAATTGTGCACAATATAAATTCTTATTATGATTCAAGATTCATATAAATTCTTTACAAAATTTTCACATACAAAATCATAAAGAAATTCTCACCTACCGTCGTAGACAAATGTTAATGAACCCATAAGCTAATGTGACAATTTAGTATTGATAGTAAATCAATATTAATTTTTATTACCACCAATATCATGCTACAAACCAATATCATGCTACAAACATCACTGATAAGCACATTAATACGTATCTACGATGGATAAGTGAATATTTCTGCAATCATAAATTAGACAAAATCTTTCCTGGACTAAAAGTGCAGTATACAAGATTATTTTATGCACAAAATTTGGAAGATAGATTTATAATAATTAAAAAATAATAATAATAAAAGATAAGGTGATAACTGATAATCATAGAGAAAATATGGGAAGTTCTAAGTGGAGTAGGAATTATAAAAAACATTAAAGTTAGAAATTTTATCAAAAGCTTGAAAACATTTGATTGATAGAGGAATTCAAAGTTAAATTAGTAGCCCCCAAAAAAAGGGAAAACACTGTACATCCATTAACACTTCATCAAGAAAGAACAGCTGAAAATAATGGAGAAAACAAGCTGCTCCTATTTTTCCAGTTCAATCAATCATCATCACGATTAGTCAGTCCTACTTCCAACCACCAGTGGCAGGGTCATCCTCAGGGCCCGGAGTTTGCACCTTGTTCCAGCCACCGGGTGTCCCGGCTTCGCTCGGAGTCTGCACACTGTTCCAGCCACCAGGTGTCCCAGCTTCATCTGGACCGGGGCCCGGTGCTTGCACTTTGTTCCAGCCCCCCGGTGTCCCAGCTTCATCTGGAGCGGGCCCTGGTGTTTGCACTCGGTTCCAGCCCCCCGGTGTCCCGGCTTCGTCTGGACCGGGAGTGGAAGTAGCAGCAGCATCGCTGTTCCAGCGAGGAGTTCCAGCCTCACTCCGAGGAGGACCGCGATCCCTGTTCCACCCGGGACGGGGTTGAGGCTTCTTGAAGTATTTAGGGATGAAGGTTTCTGCCTTGTCTGGATATTTCTCCCTGATGAAGTTTTCTAGGCACTTCCGGTAGGAGAAATCCGCTTCCACGCCGTCAGTGGAGACGACGTAGAAGCACCTGCTGTCTTGGAACTCAGTGTGCCTGCGAACCTGTGAGATGAGTCCCAAGAGAATGCATTAGCTTGAATAGGTTTGGATCGGTAAGGTATACCGAATTTTTTTCATCATACCGTATACCTTATCGAAATTTAAAAATGATACCATTGCCATACCGAAATTTTCGGTATACCCTCTTTTTGGTAAGGTATAAATGACAAATCGTTACCGTACCATTTTTCGGTATTTCCAATATACCATACCGTTCCATTTTTGGCATAATTATATTTATTTTATATTTTTGTTTAATGGGTTGATTAATTTTAAATTTACTATATTTGATTTCTAAGGTTTAAATATTTTATTTAATATATTTTTATTTTTTAAAAAGTGTTCAGATACATTTTAGTCTTATTATTTACAATGAATGAAATTTTTAATTAGTATATAAGGAATTTTATTTTAAAATAAAAATAATATTATATTTTCAGTACAGTATATACCGGTATCCCGTAAATATTGTACGATATATACCGTTACCGTACTGATAATTTCGGTACAATATTTACCGAATTTCGGTATTTTTCCCCATCCCTAAGCTTCAAACAAGAAATTATGTCAGTAAAAATGCAGAAAATGACAGTCATACCATGATATGATCTATTCCAGCTCCCATCTTCGAAGCTTTGTCGGGATGGTAATTCAACACATTATCAATGATGTACGTCTGATCTTCCGCAGATAACCGATCCCCGTCGTTGTACCTTCACAGAGAAGTAAAACAGTTAAAAGTCACGTTTACCATCAAAATGGATGAATCAGCAATGAAGAATTTACCCTGTCTGGTGCATGACTCTTCGGATGCCCTTCATAACTGGCTCGATCGCCGAAAGAACGTCTTGTTCTTCTGAAGTGAATGTATCCAAACGCTGCCTTGTTGCAGTAAAAAGCGGCGGAGCATTCGGATCATCAACTGGACGAGGCCTCCTGTTCCTCCATTCTCCATCATTTGAAGGGCCCCTACCTTGAGAACCTTCTCTGGAGCGCCCCCGGCCCCAACCCCGACCACGGCCCCTGCCACGGCCCCCCCACTGAGACTTCTCGTCTTTCTCATTGGAAGTATCAACATTTTGAGAGCCCCAACCTCCTTGACTCTGGCTTGAACTCCAGGTATTCGATTGCGATTCTGTGCCCCCTCCCCACTGGCTCTTAGCATCATTCTCACTGGATGTATTGACATTTTGAGAACCCCAACCTTGCGTAGGTGTGGAGTCGTTCGACTGTTTCTGGATCGAACTCCAGTCGTTTGATTGGGACTCCTTCTGTCCTCCTCCCCAAGACTTTGCATCTTTCTCGCTGGAAGTATCGACGTTTGGAGTACCCCAAGCTTGCGTAGGTGTGGAGTCGTTCGACTGTTTCTGGATCGAACTCCAGTCATTTGATTGAGACTCCTTCTGTCCTCCCCAAGATTTTGCATCTTTCTCACTAGTAGTATCGACATTTGGAGCACCCCAACCTTGAGCAGGTGTGGAGTCGTTCGACTGCTTCTGGATCGAGCTCCAGTCATTAGATTGAGACTCCTTGTGTCCTCCCCACGACTTCGCATCTTTCTCAGTGGAAGTATCGACATTTGGAGCACCCCAACCTTGCGTATGTGTGGACTTGTTCGACTGTTTCGGGCTTGAGCTCCAGTCATTTGACTCAGACCCCTTGCGTCCTCCCCACTGAGACGACTTCACATCTTTCTCACTGGAAGTATCAACATTTCGAGCACCCCAACCTTGACTCGGTGTGGACTTGTTCCACTGCTTCTGGCCCGAACTCCAGTTATTTGATTGAGACTCTTTGGCTCCTCCCCACTGAGACTGTCCATCTTTCTCACTGGAAGTATCGACATTAGGAGCACCCCAACTTTTACCAGGTGTGGAGTCGTTCGACTTTTTCTGGCTTGAACTCCACTTATTTGATTGAGACTGTGAATCAGACTTCTTACCCCAGTCGTTTGAAGAGCCCCAAGCAGTAGAAGCCTTTGTGTTAGCTGATTCACCAGCCACTTTCGTGCCCCAACCAGACGGTTCATCCCGAGCTCCAGAAGGCGCTGACCACGCGCCATCATCCTGAGATTTTCCGGAGTCACTTACTGTTTGAGTGGTTTTTTTACCCCAACCAGATGCATTAGATGGCTCATCCCGAGCTCCAGAAGCTGCTGACCACGCGCCATCATCCTGAGATTTTCCGGGGAAGTCGCTTACTGTTTGAGTGGTATTTTTACCCCAACCAGATGCATTAGATGGTTCATCCCGAGCTCCAGAAGGTTTTGACCACGAGCCATCGTCTTGAGATTTTCCGGGTAAGTCACTTTTACCCCAACCAGATGCATTAGATGGTTCATCCCGAGCTCCAGAAAGTTTTGACCACGAGCCATCGTCTTGAGATTTTCCGGGTAAGTCACTTTTACCCCAACCAGATGCATTAGATGGTTCATCCCGAGCTCCAGAAGGAGCCGACCACGAGCCATTTCCACCAGATGTGTTGGCATTGTCCCACTTACTGCTCTGATCATTCTTTTTACTCCAGTCATTTCCACCAGATGTGGCAGCAGCCCACTTGTTCTGGTCATCTTTCTTTCCCCAACCATTTTCTTCGGAATCAACTTTCTTTCCCCACGCACCCTCGTCTTTTTTCCCCCAATTGCTAATCTCCGAGTCAACATTTTTACTCAAAGAAGACCAGCCCCCATCATCCTGTACATAGAAGTCCATTTTAAGATTTCACAGTGAAGAGCTGAACACACACATACACCAAAAAGTATAATATTTTATATAGCAGCTAGTCACAGATCCTCATGTAAAAAAAAGTAGAGAGGGTTATGGACAGTTTCGAACTAGAGTTCTGAAAATGGTGGAATCATAAAGAGCAAGTAAAACAGTTCTGATCAACCAGCTCTGCTGAAATGCATATACTTTTACCTCTTTGGATAAGCCATTGTTGTCATCCCCATTGAAGGCAAACTCAAATCCATCCTCAAAAGTGGGCTTATCCACGCCAGGTTCTCGCTCTGGAGACCGATCAAAATCCATGTACAGGTCCAAGTCATCAATTTCTGCACCCAGGCAACTAGTACCCGTATCTTCCAGCTTGGAGCTATTCACCATGCGGAGGAAGTTATAGGCATCAATTTCCTCATCTGGCATCACGTCGTCCTAAGGAAACAATCGAGACATGAATCCAGCGATTTCTTCATCACAATTATTTGTAGAAAGAAGACATGCAGTTACCCATACCTTTTTTGTCCCCCAAATAATCTCAAAAGGAGATCCAGTTCCCACAGCTACATGTTTACCCCAAGCACAAGAACCCACTATGCTCGACAAATTATCAACATCACATTTTTCAGCTGCTCTCTCAAAGCATTTTCTGGGGGTCTGAAAATATGAAAACAAGAGACTTTACATTATAAAGACACTTGAAAAGGGAAGTTCAAGACACAGTATTTCAATAGAAAGAATAACAAGCAACTCTGCTTACAAATATTGTGGCATTCATAAATGGTAGTTGAACACCAAGTGATTTAGTCAAAGATTTGATACCACCATGATTAAAACCAATCAATGTCCCAGCGCAAGTCATGCTATTACCCAACAAAAGAAGATGATCCTTGAGGACACCTTTTGTGACCATTGTCACTGATGTAGACAAACGCTGCACAGCAGTAAAAAAATGTTAATGATTCCCAAGATTAACAATTAACTGACTTCAGTTATTATAGCATGTTTTCGGAAACAGAACAAATTTTCTCCAAGTCCCGTCTGGAATGAAAAGATGGACTTCCCAGACAAGAAATTGAAGTTTCACCGAGAATTGTCATCGCCCTTATCAAGTAAAGAATGAGAGCGAAGTGTGTTGGTCTTCCACAACAGGGGTGGGGATCCTGAATAAAAGTCTTCAACAGGGGTATCCGGGTGGGGAGTGAATTTAATTGAATTGGGGGTTTTCACCCCTCTCATCTTTGCCTAGATGAGAGGGATACCTGTATATCTATGCTCTTGCTAAAAAATAACTAGTATGTTGATCAACAACAAAAGGATCAATCTGAACAAGATAGGGGCATGGAGTCCAAACGAAATACTCCATACCAGAAAGCAGTAAAGATTAGACACTAGCAAATTGTCAGTGAGTGATACCTGTACAGCCTGCTCAAATGCACAAGAAATACCAAGCAGATCCTCTACTTGTTTTATGGAATATGGGATGGAACGCTGAGTATCAATTAAATGGAAAATTGGAAGGCAATAATCCATCACAATCCTCCATGCATCTCCACTCTTTCTGACAGCTTCCTTCTCAAGGGTTATATCTATAGCCAATTCACCCTTTGGATTCTTACATGGGCTCCTGATCCAGGTTGCAGTATCCGGACTTATCCAGATTAAGTTCGCAGTTGAAACCCTTGGATCCCCTGTAAAATTGAAAACACATCTATTTTAAAATTATCACATACTCAGCAACCACAAGAACACTCATTACGCGGTCAGTCACAACATATATAATTCCTCTGGGGGGGGGGTCATCAGATCATGAATTGTGCTATAAAGGTTCTCATTCCTTAAAAATGGAAACTTCTAAGAAAACAAACAGAAAAAAGGTAACAGCAATGAAGGATAGGAAAGGAAAAACCAAAATTTAATTAACTTGAGACATGAAAGAGCAAATATATGAAACACCTTTAATGACTGTCTGTAAAAGCACCGGGCAAACTTTATCAACAAGGATATCTGAAGCCTTCTCTAGGAAACCATTAGATTCACTGCTGATCCCTCGCCAAATGAATTGTATGCAGGGAACATCAGTGCATTTGCTTGTGGAAGATTGGCAAAAGGAACAACAATCACTGCAAAGAAGTATATTGCACAAGAAAATAAATAATTCTGTTTCAGCAATTGAACAAGATAGTTCCAGGTAATTGTTAGTTCAGTAAACATGCATTAATGAATATCCTGAACAAAATGAGATGCATATAAAACATTCAAGTAAGATGTGTTCTTATGCATGAGAAATAATCAAATATCTAGAACTTGTTCCACTCTAAACTCCAAACCCAGTCTCCAAAAAAAATGTATACTTTGATTGTCCTTTGCACAGGAGAATAATTTGTAAAAAAGAGAAAAAGCAATCATCAAAATCACATTAACAAATACTTTTCAATTATGCAAAGACGCAAAGTTAAATTCACCGAGCCCTACTTCTCGAAATACACAAGGCATATGCTGCATCATCGTTCTAAGAGGCAAGAACAATTATTCAAATGGGACTCATCCATGCACAAATCGTAATATATAAACTAAAGTATGATTGATCAAGAAGATAAGCTTGCATTGGCAGCAATTAAAACTTACCTGAATGATAACTCAATTATCTCAAACGGATTTACATTGTTTTTCCTTTTTTTCTTCTTCCGGTGGCGATTGATTGTTTCTTGACACTTATCAAAAATATCATGCATGCTGATATTTGAATCAATTAACTGGGTCTGTTCGCCAATCGGTCATGAAATGAGCAACATCAGTGACTAAGTTCTGACATTGACGCAGCATAGCCAGAATGTATCCAAGAGAAATGCAGAGTGAATACCTTGTTCAGATGAATATGGCCAACAAGGCCAGGATTGAAATCACAACTCTCTTGCTCCAATTGAGATCTGTATCTGGAAAATAAAAAATTAAAAAAAAAAAAAAGAACTTCAGAAAAATCAATTCCCGATGAATGCCAAATAATATTCTTTGTAAAGATATGCGTGTGGTCTACTTGTCTAGATTCATCATTCATACGATCAATTTATATATGATGGAGCACTAGTGTGTGTGTGTGTAGAGAGAGAGAGAGAGACTCTATGATGAAATCAATTGTTGTCTCCTTTAGAGTCACTTTCGCAAAGTGATTCTTGACAATGAGACCAGCATTTTCTTGGCAGTGCTTTCTGCCACAATCACAATGATTGAGATACAGAATCACCCGGCGATCAGCAACATCATTCTTGAAGCCAACTCCACAGAGCAGTATCTCCTGAATTGAAAATATATATATTTATTAAAACATTTAGTCACAAGTTTAATATAGCATATAATTTGTCAAATGACAATGTTAGATTTCCTTAAAGCACAAAATACCTTCATCATATCCCAGGAGGAGTTGCTACTTGCAGAAGAATCCAGGACTGCCTTGTACGCAGGATTGGACATGGCAGTTGCAGCTAATACACCAACAGGGTCACCAGCACAGAACTCACTAGCAACGTTGGCACTGTTGAGTCCATACTCAAACTGAACGATTGAGTTGCTACACATATTTCTAACAGTGCCATCATAGCAAATTACCACGTCTCTTAGGATGGACATCAAGTTCTTGAATAGCGTGCCAGGTTCAGTCAATCCTCGGCTCGAACGGACAATAACTTCTCTGCAGGAGATTGAATGAACCATTTCCTGATACGGGTTCAATCCTCTAAAGAGAGGTCGACCGACCAAGCCAAATTTTTCATAAGGACTATCATCATAAGAAGGATATTTCTGTTCAAATAGACATGACATGTCCTTTACCAGAGTGTCTGAATAGAACTTTCCCTTATCTGATATCTGTACCCCTAAGAAACCAACTTGCTGAACAACCTTGCTTAGAGCAGATTCACTTTTGGAATCTATCAGGTGGCCAATTGCAGAGGACTCGCGTATGAATTTAGCAACAGGAATCTTCACACTCCGCAAGTAGTTGTCCAATTGCAAGGCAATTGACTCACTATAGGAAGCTCTCAGATCACGCAGCAATGGAAAAATCTTCTGAATTTCCTTTTGGAAGCCCTCCAAATCATCCCGGGGTAGGAAAAAGTCTTTTAAACTGACGCTGAAGCCCTGTGTGTAAAGATTTTCCATTGCTAATGGCTGAACAGAATTAAAGAACCTTAAAACCTCCTTTGGGCCCTTTAAGAAGAAGAGGGAGGTAACTATCTCATTAATCATGGGGGCCATCACATCCCTATTGTAGTCTAGGTATAGTATCTCGCTCCTGGATATCCGATGCTTATCACCTAAACAATCAAAGGAAGGAGGAAATGTCGTCTGCAACATCTGCGATGCAGTCCAAAGAGGGCCATCTTTGGACTTTGTAACCGCAGGTCCTGATAGCACATTAGGCACAAACATAGCCAATTGTTGTGCCTCTGCTCGGCCTAAGAAGTATTTTTTGAAAAGCATTTTGAGTGATAGGAGTGAGTCAGTCGCTAGCTGCAAGTTAAAGTTCCCAGTGTGGGAGCTAAGCAGTTGTTTTTCCACTGAGAAGAGTTCCACCACCTCTGCTTTAGCTTCAAGAGACTGTGGATAGAACAAATGGATACAATCCCCATCAAAATCAGCACTAAGGGGGCCACAAATCAGAGGGTTTATCTTGACTGTATGATCATCATGAATGTAAACTGATAATGCTTGTAGTGAATGCTTGTGTGTAGTTGGTGGTCTATTAATGAAGACAATGTCCCCATCCATTATTCTGCGATGCACAACCTGACCGGGCCTAAGAAATGTATGCCCTTTTGAGCCCTCCCTCAGTGAATATGTAGACTGGCCATCCCTGTATGTTAAGCATAACTTCTCATCCACCAGCTTCTGTAAATATACCATGTTGTGCTGATTTACCCGCTCCTCAAATGTAATTTTTTGGGCTATTTCGAATGGTAACCCAATCTCAGACACTCCTTTGAATGGGTCGCCAGTTATCACACTTCTAGAAGAAAAACCAGACCCTTTCCTGATAAATAAAGTCTTCATCTTATCAAGCCATGCCTTGGTTGATGACGTATTTCCTTCCTTCTTCACTCCATAACGACCATCCACATCACGAGATGCCTAAAAGCAAATCAGATCAGTAATACTGACCCTTTAGCCAGAAATTGATAACTAAATTGAATGAAACAGAAAATTAGGTGAAAACATCAGTGTCTTCTTATCTATTCACTTATCAAAGAACCCAGTCCATATGCTGAAACTAAATCAAAGAAACAAGCTAGAATGACATAAGGATGTGCCAAATAAAAAATCAATATTATCAAATCAAACACTAGCAGGCCAGAGACATGAAACCCAGAAGTACCTTGCCTGTACCCCTAAATTCAAAATATTGAGCCACAGCTGCTTGCAGTTCATTTGCTTCAATCTCCTGAGACGCAAAATTTGGCTTCCCAGATCTTGAGTTTTTTATGATCTCTACTTGTCTCAACACCTTTTTAAGCAATGATGTAGAATAATCCTGGAGATCAACAGATCATGATAATCAGCCAACATATTGATAAGATAAGGTCTAACAGGACTAGACTTTAGGAAAGTGTCTACCGTAGACATTGTCCTAATTCCGTCAGAAACATCAGGCACAGACAAACAGTTAGGAGGAACTGGCAAGTGCTTAAGGATATATCCATCTTGAGGAAAATAACCCCTGGCAGAGAGCTTTTTCCTGGTCTCCTTGGGGATTCTTTTTAGTATTTCCATCACCTTATATATGACAAGAATAGCAATAAAACAAATTAGCTGTTCCGCACAGCTGCGCAAGGATTTCAAAATATCATATAGCAATCATTAAGATTCAAACATTTGCAATATAAAATTTCAACATAGTGAATGAACAAGATCAGTAACATTAATTTTTTGCATTTTCTGGTCCTGAAGTATGGCGAGGGGATTGGGCCACGAAAGAAACTTGAGCTCATTCTAATATAAGCAAGGAAGATTAAAACCACAATAAACATTATCCAGGCTCAATTAACACTAAGAACGTTCATATGCCAAGCTAGGAAGAATTTAGAGGAGCAACCCCCCCCCCCAGAAGCACCAGAAATCAATTGTTCTACCAGCAGATTAATATCTTGATGACAAAAGAAACAAAATCTATCATATGGTTTGAACTCTTCTCTTAAAAAGAAAACCCATAAGTTCATGCAGATGTGTCAAAACAAGTTGCTATTTTCTTCTTCAAGTATAACACACAATAGAGTGTTCTCCTCATGATGCATAGTAACTATATCCTCAGTCCAATCATCTTCAAATGACAGCTGTTAAGCCACTATTATGCTGAAATACAGACATACAATGTAACATTTGTTAAGAGTTGCACGATCAAACTCTAGTATGCACAGCTAACAAATAAAGTTTGTTAGGCACAACCTCAGAAGCAAGCAATGGCCGAGAATAATGATCTCCATAACGAAATCCATATTTTTCCAAGAAATTCCAAACTCCATCTGGAGGTTTAGATTTTGGTATTTTCAACTCCAAAAAGTAAGCCCCATCAGTAGTCTTGACTTCATTGATAGAAATGTGAGAGGTTTCCTGCAGATAAGTGAACACGTTGAGGCACAGCAAGAATTTCTGTTCATAATTGTTTTAGTCATTTGTGCGATGCAAACTGTAGATGAGACTTTGGTTCTGACATAAGTTAAATTAGCCAAATTCACAAGGGGTTCAACTTGAGCATGAAACCGACCATGACCTGATTAACCAAACTGAGAGAAATCCTTTCACAAATGCAACCTGAGATTTGAAATAACATAACAAGACTTCTCTTGAATTTCCAGAAAATAAGGGACATATATCAGCAAATAATCAATCAAAGCACAATACCTTATTGACCAAATTTGTGACATTCTTTAATAAACAACACTTGAAGTTCAAAAATAACATAGCAATCCATGGACCACCCGCAAATGATATATATTTGAACAATTAGAGTTTTCACTCCTCATGGAGCAAGTAATTGCATGACTGGATCAAATAAGTTATATAAATCAAATGTCATCTAGTGATAAGTCACACTGATGTGCGTGCAGATATCTTTCACAGAATTTAATCATGTCTAGTTTTCTACTTTGAGAAGAGAATACTATATTGACTAGACCCGGTTCCTGTGCTCACTAATTTGGGCTTGTTTCCTTATTTAGACCATGCACAAATGAAATGAAGCTTTATTCAAAATTAAGATTTTTAGATATTAACTGAAAAGGGTAAAAATAGTACAATTCAAGTAGCATAGTTTTCATTCAATATCAGTTCTTTCATTTTATTCAACAACATAAAACACTCTAAGACTCATATTGAGAAGAAAATCTAGTCTTCATGAATATGTAATAAAATAAAGGTGATAGCACGGTGTGGAGTGTTCACACTCAAGAAGCGTGGAATGTCACTGACAATTAGTTCGTTGAAGGTTATTGAGGTAACTGAGTCAATTGGGGGCTTTTTTCTAGTATGGGATTTTTAATTAGGGTGTTCTTATTTAAAAGAGTTATTGGAGTGCTAAGAGGGCATTGAGGGATTAATATTTGTCTGGGACACCTGCGGCTGTAGTGGCCTCAAGAGAGGATTTCATATTATTTCAATAAAGTTTTTCATTCAATCAACTTTACTCCATCAATTTGGTGCCGTGAATGGAATGATGAGAAGATGGTGAGCACACGAAGCATGGCATCTCTTAGAACAGATAGAGAAGGTGGTTGAAGAGTTGAGTGGTACTGTACATGTGTTAGAAATAAAACAAGATGCGGCAGCAATGAAGCAACGAATCAACAGGCTCTGATGCAAAAATGGATGAGATTGTGGCAAGGCTGACAGTTGGTGGACCTTACGGCTTCCACAAACCACGTTGAGGATTCCTATGAAAATTCGACACTGGTGGGGGAGATTCAACCAACGAATACACAAATGAAAATGCAGAAGATGGAATTGCCATGTTTTGAGGTCTCCGCCACACAAGCATGAATCAATTTTGAACATCTACAAGTCCTTAGCTTCAGTAAAACAAATTGGCTCCTTGCCCCCGGACAGGAGGAATCCATAGCGGCCTTCGAAAATCAAGTTTCTCAAATTCCGGATTTTCCATACATACATTATCAGGGTTTCTTCCTTAGCAGATTAAAAAGGGACCTATGTGGGCAGATAAACGATAATGTTATCAAATATTATTCTACAGCCCTACAAGCTGCCCAAAAATTACCTTGTGCAACACCACACGCCTAAAAGTCGTCACAACCAATATCCACTATGAGTTATTTGAGAGACCATCCTATAACCCACAGCCGACTATGAGCGCTAATCCTAAACCACATACACCAATGAGTAGTTCAGCAGTTAATTCCCACGGCTCTTCAGTCAGTGCAACATTCAACATATGTCAGAGGAGGAATACCACAAACATTACGCAGCTGGAACATGTTTTCGATGTGGTCAAAGATATAGCCCTACACATTGCTGCCCTTCACGAACATCAAACGTATTAATTGAGGATATTTTGGAGGAGCCCCTCAAAGTTTCCTTGGTGACCGAGAATCTGCCTCAGGGGATAGAGGCATGGGATCCATCAGGTGACAACCAGCCACTGCAAATGTCCCACTTTCAACCTTGAGGGCAAGGCTACTTCAGCAGAGAGAGCAATTTATAGCACGGCGTGGAGGGTTCAGATACTCCCGTGGAATGCTGCTGACTATTAGTTTGTTGAAGATTATTGAGCCATTCAGTTTTTCATTGTTCAATAATCAATTATATTTAGATAATTGAGTCAATCAGGGTTAAATTGTTGTGCATGGGCTTTCTAATTAGGGTTTTCTTATTTAAAGGAGTTATTGGGGTGCAAAGAGGGTATGAAGGGATTAATTTTGTCTGGTACAGCTGCAGCTGTGGTGGTAGGTAAATAGTACTTGTTCACAAATAAATAGGAAGGTTGGTAAGGTGTGCAAGATCGAGTAGGGTTCATATTATTTCAATAAAGTTTTTCGTTCAATCACCTTAGCTCTATCAAAAGGTTGTTATGAAAACCTGCAGAATGAATGCTAGCATGCATGTTGCCAATATAAGAGTTAAAACACAAGACGATAGAAAAATTACCTCACAGCAAGATGATATCATTCTTTCAATAATACCAATATTCTTCACCTGAAACCGAACAAAATGAGCAAGAAAATAATTCATATTGCTGATATTAGTAGACCAAATATTACACAAATAAAAACAGTTTACAAAAGTCCAATGGATGATATTTCTTGTCAGACTCTACTTTGCTTGCATGATCAATACAATTTTTTTTTAAAAAAAACTTAATATTAAACATGGTCTTCTCATTGAGAATGAAAGAGTTTCTGCATATCTTACAAGACATTTAAAAATAAAATGGACTTCAAGGTTGCACCACTTACTTGGTACACGTTAGAACTTTAACAGATAAGAGTTCAACAAATAAGTCTGGCAGGCATTAAGTTGGTACTGAAAGTCGATAAAATCTCACTTGGAGAAAGAAAAGATATCAAGTCAGAAAACCAACTTTCCAGAGAACAACAAGCTCACCTGCCTATTTTTAAACTTTAAGCACTTGAGGCACAACAAGCTCAACATCCTTTTCAGCTCAGCAACATGCTCAGGATGATATATGGGAGTTGGTAACTCGATGTACCCAAAATGACCTGAAAGCATCCTCATAAAAGATAAAAACATTAAAATAAAAGACATTAGTAGTCATTTATGTGAAGTGGCTGCTATGATACAGTAAGATGAATTTCCTACTGATACCATTTTATAATCAAATTTAGATGTAGATTAGCATACCTTCACACTGTCCAGCCTCACCAGTACCACAGGACTCACATTTCCCAGTTTCAAGTGGCAGACCAAGGAAAGGATTGGAAAGCTGACTAGCATGGCTGATTGGGCAGTCACTAATTGATGCTTTGCACTATTCAAAAGTTAAAAAGAAATCAAACAATCTGCTTAATGCTGAAGAAACGCATTCTTTAATTATAAAGCCTCATCATAGGAGCTTGATTTTAATGCTAGATACTTTCCACCAATAGCTTAGAAAGTGTATAAATATGCACTTTTCAATCAGCATGCACACAAGTTCAGGCTTACAATCTCTTGGCGAGTTGCCAAAGCAAATTTGATTCTCGTTATTTTTGCCTCAATTGCCTGCGGCAGTGAAGAGCCTTCCATTTTACTGTAATGCCTAAAATACAACACAAATATGTTTCAATTAAATTGCAATATAAAAACACAACAATATGTAAAAAATAAATAAACATTTATGGCATCCATGTTGCATTCTCAGACCAAGATTTCAAGTTAGAAGAAACAATCCTGAAACATTAGCAAGCTAGTTTGGCATTAAGCAATATCCTGATCTTTCGTTCAAGTGACCCAGCCCATCAATAATTCATACTATAAGATTAAAATCCTATTAAATATAAGCACAAAACCGTAAAGTCTGCAACAACAATGAGAAAAACTGATAGGATCGTGGGAACCTTATTTCATCCCAGATACCAACCATCAAAAAATGCCATATTTCATGAGCAAGTCAACTTTCAACCCATCTTATTTCCTCATTACTTATTTAATCATAACTTATATTCAACACAAACAAACAAAAAACAATGCAAACACATTTAACAAAATGACAATAAGACATAAAAATATGTAGCGCCTTCAAAATAACAACAATAAGCATGCATTGTGTACCAAGCAGATGAGTGCTTGATATTTAGAAATTAAGATGCAAAATGTAAAAAGTGTTCCCAAAAAAAAAATCACGTACTAAAAACCCAACTTACAGTACCTGTCCCTTAAATTAAGCAGAAAGTGTGGAACTCAGGACAGCAAGTAGAAACCATTTAAGGTGGAAACCTGGACAAAAGAAGTAAATTGACGATGTAGTAAAGATTTATGACACAACAACTCAAAAGAAATAATCTCTCCAGAAATACAACAGAAGGATATATAATAATATAACCCGAGCTTAGTTTAAAATAGCCAAAAGCGAAGCGAAGCGACAAAGCCAAAAATCAAAGCGATGAAGCGAAGCGAACGCTTCACGTATCCGAAGCGATCAAACCTTAAAAAATATGTACAAATTACATATACATGATTTTTATTACTTAAATAAACAATTTCAAAATGAACACTAATGTTCATGAACAAGTAATTTCAAAAATCAGCAACAATTACTCAAACATCAAAATCAAGTTAATCAACAGCAATTAGCAAATGCAAATAACAAGTAACACCATATAAACAGAGAGGAGCTGCAGCTCCATACTTACCCAAAATCAGCACACCCAACCAATCAGAAATAAATGAGATTATGCAGCAAAGAGCAGGAATGTACAGGAAGAACGAAATCTAAAAAAAAATAAAAAACACAGCAGAGAGCAGAGCAGCGGGCGAGATTAAGGCAGCAGGTGACGGGAGAGATTCAACAGCAATTTAGGTTTTTACCCAAAATACTCACCTAATAATTATCTATTCTCAAACTCCAAGAAAACAGTCCATATTCTCAACCTCCAAGAAAAATAAACATAAAAACAAAACAAAACAAAACAAATCAACAACACAAAATCAGACCCAACCCCAGGAAACCCATTACAAACAACACACTAACATGCACAAAAACAGAAGCACGAACATAAATAGTACCTATTCTCCAAACCACGAAAATGCGGGACAAGAATCAGCGGAGAAAGAAAAAAAGCCCCTTTGTCAAATGCGGCTTCAAATTCAGAGTCTACGCCTCTAAATAGCCAAGAAATGCAGAAACAACGGAAGCCCCTCTCCGGAAATCGGTCTGCGGTTCAAGATTACTAGAGTTAGAGAGAGAAAATTTTGAGAAGGTCAGTAAGAGCAACAAAGCCAATCAACAAAAAAAACACCACACTGACATGCACAAACCAGAATCACAGGCATAAACAGCACCGATTTTCCAAACCACGAAAATGCGGGACGAAGAAACAGCGCAGAAATGAAGAGGCCCTTTTGTCAAATGTGGCTTCGAATTCAGAGCCTAACGCCTCAAAAATAGGCAAGAAAGGCTGAACAACAGAACCCCTTCTCCGAAAATCGGTCTGCGAGTCTAGATTCTTGGAGTTAGAGAGAGAAGAGTGAGAGAGGGACAGTGAGAGGGGGTTTTAGTGAGGAGGGTTCTTCAACAAATTCTGCATGCACCATAAAAGAGGGCTTTCGAAATGAAATTTCGTCCTTTTTTTTTTTTTTTTAACTTTTTTCCTTTTTTTTCTCTGAATTTAAATTTCTTCAACAATCTTGAACATTTTTATACTATTTGTTAATTTCCTAGAAAAAAAAAGTGAAAAATGAAAAAATGGACTTCGTTTTTGGCAGCACAGTACGAAAGGACTGATGCTGTGTGTAAGCGAAATGACACTATTGCCCTTCTGAGATTGTGGTTTTTTACTAAAAGAAAGTGGTTTAGGGCTTTTTATTGGTGGCAAAAAGGTCAAATGGCTGTAACATGACCTATCTAATATAGAACATGTGTTAATGTGTTCACGATTTGATGTGATAATATTAAAAGCAGTACAGTATGAAAGTACTGATGCAGTGTGCCAACGAAATTACACTTTTGCCCTTCTGAGATTGGGGTTTTTTACTAAAAGAATGTGGTTTAGGGCTTCTATTGGTGGCAAAAATGTCAAATGGCTGTAACATGTGATATTATTAAAGTGTACACAATTTGATGTGACGATATATTAAAAATAATTAAAATTGGCCCACCACCTATGATTTATGGGCACATCAACACGTTAACTCATACTTACATTGAGCTTTTTTTTTTTATTGTGAGTATGTGTTAATATATCCGACTGACGTGATAATGAATTATAAGTGTTAAAAATATTTAAAGTTGACCCCACCACCTCTAATTTACATCGTATTAATTATGAGTACATTAATACGTACACACGGGCAATTAAGTGAGCATTTATGTAGTGAACACCGAAGAACAAAAATTTCTAATCAACATTATCTTTATTTACTTTTGATTTTGTGAATAATTTTTTTCAACACCAAATGAAATAAATTAACAAAATGTTTACTATATTTTGCAGCTTTCACATAAAAAAAAATATAGTTTATAAATATATATTTAAAAGTTTATAAAAGGATTGATGTTGTGTGAACATACATTATTGCCCTTCGGAGGTTCCAGTTACTCCCTCCATCCCGAGTTATTAGTCTCATTTGCTTTTGGCACAGTTACCAATATTTATGAGTGTAGTGAAATTAATATTTTATTGGTGTGAGGAGATTTTTTTCCATTTTAGGAAATGAGACTAATAAGTTGGGAAGGACGAAAAAGGAATATGGGACTAATAACTCGGGACGGAGGGAGTATTTACTAAAAGAAAGTGGTTTAGGGCTTCTATTGGTGGCCAAAAGGTCAAATAGCTTGTAAGGTAAGGTCATCTCCAACCTGAAACACCAAGCTCAAACTCAAAATGCAGTAAATGTCTAATCAAACAGTAATTGATCTCCAACCCAAAACACCAAACTTAAAATCCAAAAGAATATTCTCAGCATATTCTTTTTAAACAACTTTTTATATTTTTCAAATACTACTAATATTTTTATCAAATTTACAATTTCATCCATTTATTAATTTCAAATAAAATAAGTTACTGTGATATAATTAATCATTAACAAATATAAAATATTATTAATGGTTTATTTATGAATTGAATATTTACTGTAATATTAAAATTTAAATAGCTAAACAATTTAATAATAAAATTGCATTAAAACACACAAAATAAACTAAATAACTTGACAATAGAATTAAAGATCAATATTGCAAGTGGTGCATTAGGGGTTATTTTAATTTTAATTAAAAATAAAATTGTTTAACATTTATTAAAAATCAAAATTAAGAAATCGATAAAATTGAATAAAATAAATAAATTAACAAAATGAAAAGCATTTGCAGTTTCGCACAATCCACTATCGCACAAAAAAAACTAATAAAATAAAATTAACAAAACATAAAAAGATAGAAAAGTAAAATCTCATTAATTAAAGGACTATATTGTAAATAAAAGAAATTATGCAGTAGGTAACAGTACATACGCATATATGCCGTTATGGGAGGAGAGAGAGTGTCAAAACTCAAAATGGGTTCAGATTTGGTGTTGGGTTGGAGTAGAAAAAACTCAAATATTGAGTATGTGTTAAGTTATGCAGTAGGATTGGAGAAGCTCTAACATGATATTAGTAAAGGACATAAATGTTCACCTATTCACTGTAAATACGTGTTATTGTGTTCACAATTTGATGTGACAATATATTAAAGGTATTAAAAATAATTGAAATTGGCCCACCATCTCTGATTAAATGACACATCAATCGTTGACACATTAACACATACTCACGGTTATAATTTTTTTACTGATAGTAATGCTCAGCTACCCAGAGTAGGCATGTGTTAATATGTCCCGGCTGATGTGATAATAAATTAGAGGTGTTAAATATATCTAAAATTGACTCATCCACCTCTAATTTGCATCGCATCAATCGTAAGTACATTAACACGTGCACGCGATTATAAGGTGAGCATTTATGTAACACACATCCCAAAACAAAAAATTATAATCAACATTATCTTTATTTACTTTTGATTATGTGAATATTTTTTCAACATTAAATGAACTAAATTAATATAATGTTTACTTATTTTTTGCAATTTACACATAAAAAATTATAGTTTTTGAATATATATTTAAAATGATTTCTTCTCACTGTTGTAGGGTTAACAAAAACTCAAGCGATAATTGAGGAGTGCTAGTAGACTTGATTTTTCATGAGAATAAATGAGCTAAATTTATGAACATTTATGTTTTGATAAAGTGATTGAGAATAATGAAACATAAAATTACGATAATGGTAGTTCTTTTAAGAGAAAAATTCAGAAATACCTCATTTCATTATCTTATATTTAAGAAATGCCCTATCTTATGAAATCATTCAAAAAATACCCAAATGACATCTTTCTGACATGTTTTATGATACCGTTGAATACTTTTTTGAAAAACTTGTAAAAATTCAATTCTCACTACAATGCCGACCGGTGCCTACAAAAAAAATAAAAATTATGGTGACAGGTTTAAAAAAAACAAAAAAAACTTAGTCGGGACCGTCCGACGATGCCGACCCTGTCAGGCACGGTCTCGACTGGTCCCGATTTTTGTTTTTAAAAGATTCTATGTTTGACCAACAATTCATTATTTACCCTAGTTTAAATTGTTTGTGTGCAGTCGGCAACCTCTCTTCCTCTTTCTTTTCTTCTTGTCGTTTTTTTATCCTTCTCGTCTGCAACATGGTGGACATCTACACCAAGAAAAGTAGACATTGGAGCATTTTAATTTTTAGCAAATGGCCAATGAGGTAAGTTGGTTTGCTAAGTATTTTTTTCTCTTTGTGGTTGTGTACTTATGAGTAGAAAATTGTGGAGCATGGTTATCGATTATTTTGCTCTTGAATTTTATGCTTATGGAGTTTGTATGCTATGAATTTGTTGAATATTGTTTGTATTTATTGAATTTTTCTCTAGCCTATTATTTTATATGACTTGAATTTGTCGAATTATTTTACTTCAATATGTTGAAATTGCCTCAATTCAAAATTGGTTGTAGACTAAGTGATATAGGGTATTGTATTGTAGTAGATAGAAAATGATAATTATTGGCTCAATTTGAAATTGGTTGAAGTAGTTATGTTATTCATTGTTAAGATTTATTAGACTTTATTTCAATTTTTTATATTATGTGATTGAAAATAATTTTGAGATTTGATACACATATGTGCAAGTTGCATTTATTAGACCTGCTTTACGTAGTGCAACTTGTAAGGTCAATTTATGCACTAAGGTTACAACATTAGAGACAATCAGTAACGCGTTGTATTCAATAGGGGGTGAAATTTGCTCACTCATTTTATGAATGGGCCATCTGGAAATTTGTCGATTTGAAAAAAAAATGGACCTAGTGTCTCGCAGCCATTACTGCAACTGTTAAGTTACCAAATTAGGAATCATACCCAATTATTCATATCACCTTATATTGGATAGCCTTCTGGTAGGGAGTTAGTGGGCATAAAATTTGAAATAAAAACACTAATACCTCCCGCTGATCTGATCCATGCAGAAAATTCTGCAACTGTGCAACCCATCAAGAAATTTTCACCTTCATTATCAGAATTAGATCCAAATGAAACCGAATCTAGATCGGCCTCGTCGTCTGCTTCCTCTTCCACGACACCACCATCAATTCATGTGTGGTATTCAGGATTGAAGTCAGTCTCCTCATCTTCATTATGATCTTCATGAAGTTCATCATTCAAGTTAAGAATACGTGAACCCCGACTTCCACCTTCAGAATTCATATCAAAATGCATAGAAGATGCAAATATTTGAAGTTCTTCTGCAGTTGGACAGTAACGAGCATATGGTGGAGGATTGACTGAGGATACGAACAGGATGTAGGGGGATAGCTCCCGCAAATAAGTCCCAACACCAGTGTTGATTGTAGGATTCATAATAATATAAATATCAAGCTCCGAGTAAAAACTGAAAAGTCGTTGCAGCTCCGCATCGTCTGTCAGCAATGATGCTCCATTTCTTCCGCTTTGAGTTTGAGATGTAAAATAGATATTGTACTCACCTCCAATATCTTCTGCATCAAATATCATCTGGATGTTGCTTCTCAATGCAGCTATTGATATATTAGCCGTTGATAGGTAAATCAATCGTTCTTGCCAATGTCCATTATAGTGCAAAAATAGGTTACATCAATTCTCAATTTCAAATGGTTGAAAACGGGTTGAAAGGGAAAGAGAAAAATTGAATGACAAAACGAAAAGAAGTATATAAAGTAAAGAGTTACGTATATATTCAATGAATGATTTAAAAGTCTAAAAAAATAAATTGATTGAATTGATTAGTGCAGTGAAGTAACGTCAATTCAACGTACGAGTAATTTGAATTTCACTGTATTTTTCAAAAATTGAATTCAATGTTCATTTGATTTTCACTGTATTTTTTAACAAATGAATTCAGTGTTCATTCATCTAGTAAAAAAAATCTTGAATTGTCTTGCAGCATGCCTGCTAACACTATTCATTGATGGTAACAAGTCAAGCAAACACAACTTTATCAAATGAAATATAAAAAAGATGTCATAATTTATTTTTGGAAAAGACATTAATACAATAAAAACAAAAAAAAAATCCCATTAAAAAAAATTACGAGGGAGGGATGCCGACCGGTTCAGACCGGTCATCACCGCATGCAAACCGGTCAGCATCATTAAAAAAAAAGGTTTTTGGTGATGACTGGTTCAGATCGGCCATCACCGCATGCCGACCAGTCGGCTCCGAGCTGAACCGGTCAACATCAATTTAGTAAAAAAAGAAGAAGTCGTGATCGCCGGTTCAGACCGGTCGGGTCCCATCTGAATCGGTCGACACCCTTTCTTTTCTTTATTTCAAACCTAATCAAATATTATTACTTCGATTTATCTAATTATTTTGACATCATCACACAAATAATTATTTTGATTAGATTGTTAATCACAAAAACATGTTAAATAATGTACTTTTGGGCATTTTTTGAATGTTTTGATAAAAGTGGGTATTTTCATTACATTATTTATAAAATTGGGCATTTTTGGATATTAACAGTTCTTTTAAATCAAGTTTCAATTAAAAGTTATTTAAAGACATATATATCTTAGGTCATCTCCAACCAAAAACTTAAAAGAATATTTTTAGTATATTCATTTTTTCACTACTTTTTATGCTTTTAAAATGCTACCAATATATTTTTCCAAATTCACAATCCTAAACCTTTATTAATTTCAACAAAATAAACTTTTAAATATTTATTAATTGTACATTTATCAACTGAATATTTATTTAAATAATATATATTAAATACATAAAATAAATTAAAATAAAATTTTACAGTCACAACTTGAATTATTTATTAATCAATTTTAAGTAATAAATAATTATTAATACATAGTTGAACTATGTATAAAACATATATATAGAAAAATCAAACAAATGTTAATATAAATAAACTAATTTTGGAACAATTAAAATATATAAATTACAAAGTTAAAAAGACCATTTTGTAAGTATAAAAGTTGAAAAAAAACTAGATGCAGGGATGAATCGTAAATTTACATTTCTATTTCGTATGAAAACAAAAAAATTAGGTTTTTTTTTTTTTTTTTTTATAAAAAAAATTAGGTTTTGATTTTGGTATTGGCTGGAGAAGAAAAACTCAACTTTTTAAGATTGTTTTTGAGTTTTGGTATCGGTTTGGGAAGCTCTTACATAGTCTTCAATCATTAATTAGAGGTGATTAAACATTTTTATTATATTTTATGCGCATTTTTAATGATTATTCAAAAATAAATTTAATTTTTTTATCCCATCATTATTCATTAAATTATATTATAAAGTTATTGTTTATAAATTTAAGAATTCGATAATATAATTAAAATTGATTTGTTATGATATTATATATATTTTGTGAGATTTGAATAGTATCATTTTGATATGAATTATATGAGGTGCAAAATAATTATATTTTAGAATATTGTATTTCAAAAATAAGATAAGATCAAAATAATCTGGTCCATTAAACTTGTATTAAATCCATTCTAGACTCTTAACCCAATATGAATAAATCTCAATAATCATATAAAGGGTTCACATTTCTTATTATTTTAATATTTAAAACTTTAAGCTTAAAAATTAAAAAATATTACTTGCTTGTCTACTAAAAATTATTTAAGCTTTATTCTTACACAAAATTACACATAACCCAAAGTAATTTTTTTAAAAATAGTGATACACTATTATTGAATTTAAGTTGAAAGATAATCAATTTGTTGTTGAAGTTACGTAAACTATAAAATATCAAAGATGAAAACCACATTAAATCTACATAAATACTGATTTGATAGATTTTTTTCATTAGTTTATAGTTCAATTAATTTAGAAAAATCTACACAACATAATTAAAATTTTCAAGATTTGCATATGTTACTGTTGGGAATTTAGGTTCAAAATTTCATTATTTTTTTATGTTTTGATGTGTCAAACATGTATAGAAACCAATCTTAGAAAGTGTTTTTAAATTAGCTTAGTCGATATAAATTTATAATATCCACTTAGGATGTATATGGAGTTGTAAAGAAGCTGATAAAAAAAATTGGGCTTGCGATCGAATCCACCGATTTGATCATCGTGAAGACAAGAAGAAACTAAGACTCAGGCATGAACTGGCAAACTGATGACCACTTCAACGTGAAGCTTATCACTCGAATAAACTTGTAGGTATCACCAGCTAGGATCATCATCAGTTTATCAAGTCTAGTTTAATTTCATGGGTAAAGACAAGCTAGAGGAATCGCAGAGACTCAGACTTAAGGAAAAGGAGATTCATCAAAGTCCGAAATTCAAAAATCCAATTTAATATTCCTCACACTGGCGAGCTGTTCTGACACACTGCAGGATGTCAACACCCTGTGTCGGGAAAGGACGAAGCAGATGCGACAGAGCAGGAAAAAATACCTATCTCCATCACATTAGAGATCTAACATATAGTTCAAAATTTGGATTGTCTCTAAACAGCTCTTTTGTCAAACATTTTCTTGCTTCATCTGTAAATAGATCGAAGCAATCTCAAAGGAGAGGTTACGAACAAATACCCGAAAATGGACAAGATGCACGATTACAAAATATGAACGACAAACTCTGAATGAAGATTTGAAGTGCATATATACTAGTCGTAACCGTAATTTCCGAACAAAGACTCCAAGAGTTCACTTTTCCTGTTCGAGACTATTTATAATATTTTTCTGTGTTCCAATCTCTGGACACAATACTCATAGCGTCTAAGCTTGAATTTTGTTTTTTTTGTTTTTTTTGTTTTTTTTTTTTTGTGTTTGGTGCTCTCTCTCTCTCTCTCCAATAAATACAACAACAGTTACAACTATCTCCAAACTGTGATTACCACATACATTTTTGCCACAAGTTCAAAGAGTTCCGGGAAAAATTTAAAAGCTCCAAACTTTCAGATAAGGTGGTTGCGTGGTGTGCCCACACTCCCTATTTGAGTGCTGGAGGAGGACGAGGCCCTGAGCGAGTGAGCAAGTGGACTGGTGGACAAGAACATTCACCAGCTTACGATAGATCGTGAAAACAAACTATAATCCTGAAGCTAGTATATTCCCGGCTACTGCATGAAGAGAGGACGTAGGACAGTTGTCCGACCCTCTATAAATTCTTGTGTTTTTTACTGCTTTGATTATTTATGCAATAATTTAAAACACAATACTATCTTATGTTCGAGTATATCTAAACTTAACTTTCATCTAGCTCGCATACCATTAAGCTTTTCAAATAACCAAACTGGTTGAGAACTACGAGTTTGAATTTGCAATAACTCGCTCTTAATCTTCCGTTGCATATATTTGACTAACTCTGATTTCGGGATCAATAGTAATTATTATTTTTATATAATTCTAGTATGATATTATTATTATTATATATTATAATTAGGTATAAAAAATCACAGTTGATGAATGTAAATTTAAATTTAGTGTAAAAAATTTAAATTTAATAATGTTAGATGCAAAGTAGTAATTCATGAAATATAATACAACATAGAGGAGGGATCATGTAAAAAAAAATTCTCATGTGAGAAAAAAGAATGAATCATGTCCATCAGATCTAAAAAAATCAATGGTTGATATTGAATCAAGCAACAACTAAAATGCAATCAAGCACCAAAATAATCAAGCAACAACTAAAGCACAATCAAGCAACATTGCAATCAAGCAACGACCTGAATACAATCAAGCAATGCCGTGAATGCAATCAAGCATCTTTCTCACAATCTCACGTTAAGAGTTTTCTCACTGGATCCGCTCCCATACAACATATAACATTAACAACTGATTAACATTAAAGACTACGATTATTTTTCCGCATTTATTGGTGGTTTTAGTAGTTAAGTTCGAGGCATTCCATTAAATGGCTATTAACCTATTAAATTTGAACAAAAGATTAATTTTTTTTAAATAATTACAACTCTATATATCTTAATCGGATTTCCATATATAATATTTAAAAGATAATTATCAATTGGAATAATATTTAGTTACTGTCGATCTAAGGATGTAAAAATTAAAGTATGTATTAAATATAAATGAAATATAACAATTTGATTGATTTAATATCAACATTTGATATTAAATCATCAATGATTGAAAAATTATACATATTTTTTGTTTGTTCTTAATTGTTTTATACATTTTTAATTGATTAAATATGATTTATAAAATATTAAAAAAAAGATTTAATCATTGTTGATGGTGGAATTTAATATGTAATGGAAAAAATAAATAAAGAAGAAATACTAAGAGAGAGAACCGAAATAAGACTTTAATAGAGAGAAGAAATGTGTAAAATGCTCAACCCCTTTTTACAAAATGAGTAATGGTATTTATAAGGGTGAGACTCTTTACTTATAAATAGCTAGAGTTGTGGCGTGAATGTGCCCTTTCCAATTTTTTTTTTCATGGTGTCAAATGAGGAAAAATCTTTTATTAAAATATGTCATATTTTAACATGTCGTGTCTCTATTCACGTGCCTTCGGACCGTTCGATCCGGTCGGTGGTCACTTCCAAATTATTCATTCCAGACGATGAGGTACCGTGTTCAAGGAGTGATGCGATCGCTGGTCGGGTCGATCGTATGCATTTCGGTGATATGATCGCCCTACCGAGTCAATATGGACTTTACTTGATGCCAAGTAAGTCCCATAGCATGTTGGTGATGGGTCGAGCCACTGGGTCGTTCGATGAGGCCCCGTTCGATCACATAGTGGGCCTAGAATGGGCTTGGCCATTATAGGGCACAACAACAACCCCCAACTTTATCGATATTAATATCAATTCGATGAAGCTGAGAATTTTGTCAATGCGTGGGGACTTTAGATTCCCCCTTTGACCAATCAGAATTATAGTAAGGGAGGCGAGTGATTTCGTATTGCACCTCCGTTGTATCGCTCCCAAGAAACAGGTCGAAGAACTACTCCACTCCTCTTTTTCTCAACTCTCCAACGTGAAAGAGAAAGTGTGACTTCCGCCATTTACCGCATCAATCAATATAAGTGCCTCGAAGTAGACAATGTACTTGATTAGGTGGGCTCCAAGCGATTATTGCTGCACGAATGATAAGGTTACATGGAGTGACCCTGAACCTATAAACACGTGGGTCGATTGTGCACTATTCGTGGACAAGTACATGAGAATAGGAGAGATTTGAATTCCAAGGGATCTAGTAGGGTATGAATTTCACTATTTTGAGATCAATTCGAATGAGCACGCATATCGTATTAGTAGGAATCAAATCCTTAAAAGGATAACTACAACGTTCCAATCATTAAATACTAAGCACATGCCGTCGGGACTCGAAGCTCTTGAGTGCTATGGCGAGATATGTTTTGCTCCGTGTGAAGACTCGAGTTGATGTGCTTGAAGCATATCGAACGGTACGAGCACTCATGGTAATGTATATAAAACAAAATATCCAAGTAGATTAAAACAATTCATATAAAACAGGGAATGATCGTTTCACTTTAGTCTTGGCGAGTTGTTGCTGTAGATCGAGATCCTACATGTGCGCTCCAGATCCGCCCGCATTTAATACGAGGACACGCGTCGCGATGCCAGCGCCTCCTGAGCCACCACCAGCCCCCTGATCGCTCGGATGCTCGGGCTGCAACTCGTTTGTTTTACTTTGTATTTGTTTTTCCGAACAATAGTTTATGTATATTTGTTTTGCAACTTTTAATTCGACCACCATACTTCGTGTGTATTTATTTTTCAAATTTACCCTAAATTATTCAAATATTTAAATAAACATCCAAATATTATTTAAAATTATGCAAATATTTTCCAAACTACTTTTTTTTATCAACGAAAAATTGATTGTATTGTCCAAAATTCAAGTCAGCAAATTAATTTTTTGATATAAATGTCCAGTTATGGCTAGGGGTGAGTATTCAGTTATTTTGGTCGAAAAAAATTGAACCGAAATAATCGAATTATTTTTAAAAATAATCAAACCAAAATTCTTATTCGTTTTTTTGTTATAACCAAAATTTTAAAAATTTAATTATATATATATAATACGTGTGATATTTTATTATAATACTTCATTATATGACGTCATTATAAAATGTACTATAATGAAATATGTTGGGGTATGATAAAAACCAGTCCATTAACAAGGCCCATCAGCACTCTCGCTGGTCTAGTAGTAGGCTAGCCCAGAAAGCAGTTCGCAAGAACGAGCAATCCGATCAAGGCAGTTCGACCAAGACGAAAAGTAGTTTGACCAGATGAAAGAGGGTATCCAACAGTCATTAGGGAGCTGCTCAACGATCATTAAAGTCATCAAGCGACGAGGGGATAAGCTCGCGAGAATCTCGGAATCAGTTGGAAATGAACGCCACCACAAATCCGATAAATCCGGAGTTCGCTACTCAACGGACCCCGCGAAAATCCAGGAAACTCTATCGATTTCGGGCCTTTATTAATAACCCATTGTAAGCCAATTTTCGACATCTATCCACGTAGCATACAGAAAAATATTGAACATCATTATTCGATTGTTACCGAAATGTTATTTATAGCTGCGATTGCCATCTTGCCGAGCTCGATCGGATCGAGCCAGACACCTGGCCGTGTACTTGGTTGTTTTCTTTAGTTTACGTTCTTGCAATTCATTTATATTTGCTTTACTCTTATTTCAAACAATATTTGCTACCGTTTCTTGTATCATTTGGATCCATAGTTTTCGGGCCACATAGTTTCAGGGCCCCGTATTTGTACGAATCGGACCTCAACAAAATAAATCCAAGTTAAATAAAAAATCACACATATTATAAAGAAAAATTCATAGTTCATTAGGGTATTTAATTTAGAATGAAACAATTCATATATTATATATTTATCAATATTATATATAATTTGACTTTTTTTGGTATAAACAAAATCAAACGGAAAAAAATAATCCAAATATTAAAAAAATTAACCAAGTCAAAAATTAAAATAACCAAATCAAAATAACTAAATTTATTCAATTCAGTTTATTTTCAATTTTTTTTCTTACTCACCCCACTTGCTAAAGTGTGGGAATGAAGATGAATTGATCGATTCATACAATTCCTCACAAGCAAAGTAACTTGACTCATTAATTAAGGAAATCAATTTTGATTCATGTAGAAAAATAAATTGTCTACTATTATGAACGGAAGCAAATTATTTTTAATGTAACATCATTTTATTTTTCCTTTTTTTTAATAGGGAAAACTGAATTTAAAAAAAAAATAATGTAAGTAAATGACTAATGAGAGAGTGTCAAATTGTATGATTATATTTGAGCATTATTATTCATGATTATTCTTTCCTTTACATAAATCGGTAAATTTCTTACCGTTGCCCTCTAAAAATTGCTTATCCGAGGAGGCTTTCTACAATTATACCCTATCTCTAGAAAATTTAAAACAAGATGAAACGATTCATATTTTTAAATTTTCCCCTCACTCGGGTGTAGTGGTGAAAGCGTCTGGTTAGGATCAAGAGGTTACAGGTTCGAGCTTCCCTGGGGATATCTGGGTGTGTGAGTTTAATAACTGTATTCCCATTCAAAAATGCACTATGTTAAAAAAATGAGTATTATCAATTTAGAATGAAAAATAATTTAATTATCAATTCAGAATTCGAAATATGAATTATCAATTTAGGATCTGAGATATCACAAGTCTTTGATTGAGAATTGTATGATCTTTCAGATCCTGAATTAATAATTCATCTTTTTGACCCCGAAACGATAATTAAACTATCTTTTGGGTTCTTGATCAACCATTATCTTATATGATGTTGATCGACCTATTCCATGATCGATCATAAACTTATGTATTGAAAGTCAATACTACTCTCAATTTATGTGTTCGTCATTGATAAATACAAGATATTAAAAAAAAATAAGTATTATCAATTCAGGACGAAAAATATAGTTTAATTATCGATTCAGAACCCGAAAGATGAATTACCAATTTAAGATCTAAAAGATCACAAGTCTCAGATTAAGAATTGTATAATCTTTCGCCTTTGGAATCCACAATTAATAATTTATCTTTTTAACCTTAAATCGATAATTAAACTATTTTTGGGTTCTCAATCAACAATTATCCACTGTGATATTATAAAGTTTGATGAGTTTTCACTTTCTTGAAATTCTCTCATAAAATAAAATAATGTTCTTTTATTTATATTAGTAGCAATTCCTAAAAAAAAATAAAAAAATAAAAATTTATATTATCTATATAATTATTTTTTTTCTTTTTTTAGGAATATATATATATATAAAATTAAATGAATAATAGTTATTGGATTAAAATCTCAGACCGGCTGACGACCTGCTCTCTCCCTCCCCCCTTCAGCAGTCTTCCATTTTTCAAATCGCGTTTTTCTTCATGTAACTGCAAGTGCTTCTCTCTCTCTCTCTCTCTCTCAATTCGTTTGATTTCCTTGCTTTCTTGTGCTCGTCTATCTGAATTGTTGCCGTCTCTTAGTCTTAGGGATGATCAGACTAACTAACGAGTTGATAATTTGTGTATCCTGCGCTTATGTGTATCGCATGTTGCAATTCTTGAATGCAGACGGCGTCGATCGTGTTACATTGAATTCATCGAATGCAGAAGAATCAGGCAATCCTCATTCTCCAATCAACCCGCATTCTCCGATCAATTTTGCTGGATCGCGGCGGTTTTGATCCCAGGAATTAAAGGGAGCAATCGGCGTCAATGTCGTGGGGGCTGGGCTGGAAGCGCCCTACGGAAGTCTTCCACCTGACATTGAGTTACGGCCAGGACGCCGACAGTCTCGATGACGTATCCCCGACGCCGTCCAACTCGGCGTCGTCGACGCCGTCCTCTTTCTCGGGCTCATCTCCGACGTATCAGGATGGCGCCACCGCCGTTGCTAACTCCAAGAACAATCCGGATCAATTAGGGTTTAGGATTGACCTAGACTGGAACGCCGCAGATGACGAGGATCAAGTGGCGTTGAAGCTGCAATCGCAGGTGATGGTCGCCTTGCCGACGCCGCAGGACACTGTGGAAATTGAGTTGAAGGGTAACGATGATCACGAGGGTGATTTGGAGAATAATGGAGGAGAGAAAATGGAGGCGGTGGGAGTAGTGATGAGGGTGGTGAAGAGGAGGGATCCGTTGAAGGGGGTAATTATGTGGAAAGCGGCAGGATCGGGGCAGCAGAGTGATGGCGGCATGGGGGTTTTGTTGAAGCTAATGAGGTCGAATTTTGCCAATGAGGTTGCAGATGGGGCGGCTATGGGGTCTGGCTGTGCCGATCATTGGCGGAATGTTTCTGTTGTTAGCCTCTGTGGTCTTGGATTAACCGTAAGTGACTATATCTGTAGTTCTAGTTACTACTCCTTCTCTCATTGCTTCTGTAACTGCTGCTTCATGTGATCATGTCTTCGTTTTCAAACTTTTTCCTAGCATTTGGAGTATTTGAGTTGGGATCGATTTTATATTTAGGTTTAATCCCTGTGTGTACCTCTTTTGCTTTTGATTATTAGTTTTACTTTCTGCAAGACCCTCGGCCTTTTTCTTTTTTATTACTGTTTTTAATTTTTTGAAAGTTTGATTCTTGTATCAGTTTATTGCTTCAGGTGGCCTTATGGACCGATTTATATCTCCATGATACTCATTAAATTTATGAATGTTAAGGCCTTTTATCTATGAGTTCAGTTTCTGATTACTTTTTATAAGCATTTGGATTCTCCCTCCGAAGCACTTTCGAAATGTAATTGCCTATTTTTACTTGAGTTTTGTTATATTCAGGTATTCCCCGTTGAGATAACCCATCTTCCTCTTCTTGAGAAACTATACCTTGATAACAACAAGCTGTCAGTTTTGCCACCTGAGCTTGGTGAGCTGAAGCGCTTAAAAGTTCTTGCAGTAGACTATAACATACTTGTTTCTGTGCCTGGTAAGAGTTGGATTCTATTCCTTTATATGAGTGGTTCATTGTTTGATATCTCTACAATTAAATCAAGATATAAAAAAATTATATGAACCTGAAGCAATAGTATAAGTGACTAGCAATTTGATCTGAATTCTAATGTCCTTTGTAATCTTTGTTGGGATGATAAGCAGTTGAATTGAAACAATGTGCTGATCTTGTTGAATTGTCCCTGGAACACAACAAGTTGGTCCGCCCTATTCTTGATTTCAGGTCATTTCATTTTCACCTGTAGCTTTGATTTACTGAATAAAGCATATCTAGGTCCCTTTACTTTCAAGTTCTTTTTTTAATTGGGTTCCTGTTCTTATAATTGTAAGCATTGAGTCTCTATACTTTAGTCCATTTCTATTGGTGTGGCACAAAGATCTTATTCCTACATAAATACAAGATAGAGACTTAGATTTTACAGACCTTATTGTAACATATAGGAACTTATTTATTAACCGATAAAAGTACCAATTTCAAGAAACTTGAAGTACAGGGACCTTCACGCATTTTTTCATGCTTTCTATTATCAAGTTTCTGTGATTATATCTTCGATATTACAAAGCTTAATACTTGTCTTCAGCTCGTTGACAGGGCTATGTCAGGGTTAACTGTATTGAGACTTTTTGGAAATCCCCTTGAATTTCTTCCTGATATCTTGCCATTAAATAAACTTCGACACTTGTCCCTTGCAAATATTCGGATTGTTGCTGATGAGAACCTGGTAGCAGTTGATGTACAGATTGAGGTATGATGGCGAACCCTTTCAATGGTTTGCAGGCTGATCAAGTGTACTAGCTCTTAAGTTAAATTACACCTTCTTTTTGTTGGTCGGTGCAGATGGAGAATAGTTCTTATTTTGTTCAATCTCGGCATAAATTGAGTGCCTTCTTTTCTCTCGTATTCCGATTTTCTTCCTGCCATCATCCTTTGTTGGCATCTGCTCTTGCGAAGATAATGCAAGATGAGGCAAACCGTGTAGTGGTGGGAAAAGACGAGAATGCAGTGCGGCAGCTCATTAGTATGATAAGCAGTGATAATCAGCATGTGGTATGATTCTGCTCATAAATTTATGTGATGGTGTTTGTGGGTTTTTTACTTACAAATTTATTTTATTTATGTAAGGTTGAGCAAGCTTGCTCTGCACTCTCAATTCTTGCTTCAGATGGTTCAGTAGCAATGCAACTTATAAAATCTGACATCATGCAACCTATTGAGAGAGTGCTGAAGTCCACCGGGGCAAAGGAAGTTATCTCTGTCTTACAAGTTATGGTCAAGCTAGCTTTCACTTCAGATATTGTAGCTCAGAAAATGCTGACCAAAGACATTTTAAAGTCATTGAAATTATTGTGCGCTCACAAGAACCCAGAGGCAAGCTCCACTGACATTATCTTATGTGCTTATCTTTACATCATCTCTTGTCAACGTTTGTGCTAAAATGAAGGTTTATTTCCTTTAGGTCCAACGGTTAGCTTTGATTGCGATTGGGAATTTTGCCTTTTGCTTAGAAAACCGACGTGCACTCATCACTTCAGAAAGTCTGCGGGAACTTCTTCTGCGGCTAACAGCTGCTCCTGAGCCATGTGTCTGTAAAGCTGCAGCCCGTGCTCTAGCAATATTAGGTGGGCTCTTGCTGCTTTTTAATGTTTTAATATAGATTGGGGCAGGGAGTTTTACTTCTCTTATTCGTCATTTAGGGGAGAATGAGATTCTGCGACGTGCTATTAAAGGAAGACAGGTCCCCAAACGAGGATTGCGCATACTTACAATGGATGGCGGTGGCATGAAAGGATTGGCAACTGTGAAGATGCTAAAACAAATTGAGAAGGGTACTGGAAAACAAATTCATGAGCTTTTTGATCTAATTTGTGGAACATCTACCGGTGGTATGCTTGCTGTTGCTCTTGGAATAAAATTAATGACATTGGAGAAGTGTGAAGAAATATACAAAGAACTCGGTAGGTTTTCTAATTCCAGAAGCAGCCTCTATATTTTGGTTTCAATGTTATTTTATCATTATTATTTCCTGCTCTCTCATACATAATCACTTTTTCTCTTTTTCCTAGGGAAACTTGTGTTTGCTGAACCTGTTCCAAAGGAAAATGAAGCAGCAACGTGGAGAGAAAAGTTGGACCAACTCTATAAGAGCTCATCACAGAGCTTCCGTGTAGTAGTTCATGGATCTAAAGTATGTTATTGCTCTTCTCTTCTCTTCATCATACTTTTGCTCATCTTTTTCTTCTATTTAGATTATTGAAAAGATGCAGGTTTGTAACTTTACAAAGTTGTTTGGTATGTCAAAGCTCAGGGCTTTTGTCTTTTCATTTACTTTCGCTTTATTTCTAGCACCTATTCTGGTTCTTCATTAAACCACTGATCCATGCAAAAATGATCTGAAATGGGAATGGGTATGAAAGTGGAGTGATAAGGGAATGAATATGGGTTTCATACCCCTAATTGGTGGGTGTATGGTCCATTCCTATTATTGGGGAACGGAAGTGCTTTGTGGAAGACTGGTTTACCCATACCAAGCAATCCTATTTTTTTTCCTTCTCATTCTCCACCTTCCAAGCTCCCTCATACCAAGCCCCCTCTAGAATTCATAATGAGGTTTCAATTCTTCTTCCAGCACAGTGCAGATCAGTTTGAGAAGCTGCTGAAGGAGATGTGTGCTGATGAGGATGGAGATCTCCTAATAGAATCAGCTGTTAAAAAGATTCCTAAAGTTTTTGTTGTGTCTACTCTGGTCAGTGTTGCACCAGCTCAGCCATTTATATTTCGAAATTACCAGGTCTGGTTCTTTCTATTTTATAGCTTCTATGGTTCTTCTTGTTGTCACTATCAGAGAATTCTTACCCTGACATCATAAATGTGTTCTGAATTCCAGTACCCTGCCGGAACACCAGAGATTTCTTCTGCAGTTACTGAAGACTTGACAACTGGCGGGCAAGGAGCTGCAACTACTGGGGCTCAGGTTGGATATAAGAGAAATGCTTTTATTGGAAGTTGCAAGCATCTAATATGGCAGTCTATTAGAGCATCATCTGCTGCACCATATTATTTAGATGATTTTTCTGATGGTACTTTCCTTCTTATGTTTTTCTTTGTGATATCTTATTGTTGTGTCCATATTATAGGTGAATCTCTCAGGATGCTTTGTGTCTACCTTTTCTGATATTTTTTGTGCTGCAGGTATATATCGCTGGCAAGATGGGGCTATAGTAGCTAATAATCCGACAATTTTTGCCATACGAGAAGCACAGCTTTTGTGGCCTGATTCTAAAATTGATTGTTTAGTTTCAATTGGATGTGGGTCTGTTCCAACAAAGGTATAAAATGACTCATTATATTGGTTCAGATACTTACATGGATTCCACCCCACCCCACCCCATATTTTTCCTTGGCACACCTTACTGTCTATGTAATTAGTCCCTTTTATTAACCAACAAAAAAAGGCTGATTAATTATTGCCCTAAGAGTAAAATTTAGTTCTTCTATGAATATGGAGAACTTGAAGGGAAGCTAACCTTTGGTAGTAGTATTCCGAGTCCATCAAAGAACATCTTACAGTCAATATCAGGCCCAATGAGGTTACACAAAGGGGGACTTGTTATTTTATGATTTAGGGCTGTTGACTCTCTCAGATCGTACTTAGTTTTTCCTGCCTTGCTAGGTTCGCAAAGGGGGCTGGCGCTATTTAGACACTGGGCAGGTGTTGATTGAGAGTGCTTGTTCTGTTGACCGCGTGGAAGAAGCTTTAAGTACATTACTTCCTATGCTGCCAGATGTACAATATTTTCGATTCAATCCAGGTAAAGTTTCCACAGAATGTTTTATGGATCTTGTCTTGGTGTGATTGGTTTCATGTACTCCTGATGTTATTGTCGTAGCCTTTTGTCACTTTTTCTAGTATTGGAAAAACATTGTTTGAATTGTTAAAAGGCAAATGCAAGTAGTATTTTAATGACATGATCCTGGGGAATATTGGTATAGCCTTTTGCTTCATAATGTTTGTATGTATTAACTGCCAAAATCATAGAACTGACTTAACTGCACTATTCTGGGGAATTATGGATCCTAATATTATATCTGATGTTTGAGATACCTGACGAAAGCTCATATAATTCTTACACGTATAGGCTCGTATTACTTGTTTAACACTCATCCCTAAAGTATGGTTGCTTTGACAGTTGATGAACGTTGTGATATGGAACTTGATGAGACTGACCCGGCAGTCTGGTTAAAGCTTGAGGGTGCTGCAGATGAATACATTGAGAATAATTCTATTGCATTCAAGAATCTTGCTGAAAGATTGCTCGAGAGTACTCTTGATGAGAAATTCTCGGATAATGCTAAGTCTCAGCAGATATTCAGAGCAAAGGGTAGTAGTCATTCTCTGTTTTTTCCTTTGACTTCCGAAACTATTAATGATCGAGCTGGTTTTTTGTTTGTGATAGGGTCAAATGAGAACACGGCCTCTTTGGGCTGGAGACGAGGTGTACTTCTTATAGAGGCTTCCAATAGTCCTGATTCCGGAAGAGTTTTTCACCATGCACGTGCACTGGAAACATTTTGTGCTAGTAGCGGGATCAGATTATCACTTGCCAATGGAGCATCTGGGACCATGAAGGCAACTCCAGGATCTGCTCTTCCAACGCCATTCACTTCACCTTTATTTACTGGAAGCTTCTCATCAAGTCCCCTAATTTATAGTCCCGACATTGGCTCCCGGGGTGGTAGAATTGATCTAGTCCCACCTTTGAGCTTGGATGGACATCATTCTGCGAAATCAGCTGTTTCACCCCCCGAGTCTCCCCCTAAAAGGAGGCAGCTTGCTATGCCTATTCTATCCTTGCATGAGAAAATACAAAATTCACCTCAGGTTGGGGTAGTTCATTTGGCACTGCAAAATGACACAAGAGGCTCCATTTTATGGTATAGTTTATACCCTATCATTCCTTCTTTATATTATGGTCTTACCTTGTTGGTTTCTCTATATGTTTTTACCTTTTGTATCTTATTAGTTGGCAGAATGACGTATTCGTGGTAGCAGAACCAGGAGAACTGGCTGAGAAGTTTCTGCAGAGTGTGAAATACAGCTTGTTATCAATGATGAAGGGCAGAAAGAGGAATTATACATCCGTAATTACCAAAATCTCAACTGTTGCTGACCTTGTTTCTTGCAGGCCATACTTCCAGATTGGGGGTGTGGTCCACAGATATATAGGGCGCCAAACACAGGTAATACTGATTTTTTTAATTTTTTTTTTTTTTGGAATTTGAAGACAGTAGGATGAGAAGTGTTGATATATTTGGTATGATATTTCTGAAGGTCATGGAAGATGATCAAGAAATTGGTGCTTATATGTTCCGCCGAACTGTTCCTTCCATGCATTTGACCCCAGAAGATGTCCGCTGTATGGTATGTGCATTTACATATCTTGAATATTCTTGTAAATACAACTAAATTCGAGTAGTTTATATCTTCTTGATTTATTATCTTATTTTAAGAATCCAAAGAAGCGGTATATTTGATATGAAGCCTTGTTTGTTTCCATTATAGATAGGGGTGGATATTCGGTTATTCTGTTCGGTTTTGGCCGGTAAAATAACTGAACCGAAATAACCGAATTTACATTGGAGATAACCGAACTGAAATTGCTATTCGGTTTTCTGTTATTTTCCGGTTATTTCGGTTATAACCGAATTTTAATATAAATATGATAAATTAATAAAATTAAAAACCAAAATATAAATTATATATTTATATATATTATATTTATTAATATTGTTTTATATAAGTTCGGTTATTTCGGTCCGGAAAAAATAACCGAAAACCGAAATAACCTAACCAAAATAACTGAAATTTTTTCTGTTCGGTTTTCAGTTTTTCCGGTTTCTTGCTCACCCCTAATTATAGAGACGTTGGGAATAGTTGTAATTTAGAGGGTGCTTTCTTGTCATCAACCATTACATGCTGCAGGTTGGATCTTGGAGAGACAGGATTATAATCTTCACAGGGATATACGGACCAACGCGAGCATTGACTAAAGCATTCCTAGATTCCGGTGCCAAAGCTGTAATAAGCCCTTGCTCCGAGCCAGAAGAACTGCAGTTAACGTCGTTTTATGGGGCAGGCGAGTTTAGTAGTTACGAGAATGGCAAGTTTGAGATCGGATACGAGGAAGGAGAAGACGAAGACCCCGAACCCTCCAGTCCAATAAGTGATTGGGAAGATAGCGACCCTGATAAACAGGGGGAGCAGTCGCTGAGTTTATGGGACGACGACGAGAAGGAATTGTCTCAGTTCGTGACGAAGCTGTATGATTCACTGTTTCAGGGTGGTGTGAGAGTTGATGTTGCTCTGAAAGAGGCCCTTGCATCTCACAGGAGTCTCAGATATTCATGCCACCTTCCAAAAGATGTGTAGAATTTGCTGTTTCACTGTTAGATATATCTACTATGTTATACTCTCTCTCTCTCTACTGTACAGACGATAATGAGAGAGAAGATGATGAACGGAAGAATAGAAGCATGGAGAGAGAGAGAGAGAGAGGGAGAGAGAGCACATTTTTTTTGAGGCTGACATTGTTTTTCAGGAACTAATAAAAATCTATATAGAGGTGTCAATGTTTTACATGAAACTTGTTTGTTTGTCTTTCTTTATCTATTAAGATAAGATGTGTTTCTTTAAATTAAATTTATGAAATTATTAAGCAATTAGATTATGTGGCTGTGAGGAGCAATTGGTGGTAATTTGGGTGTCGGAAAAAATGATGCACCATGTTGGTATATGTAGTACTAATTAAATCCTTTAAGCTCTCATCAGCTATACAGTCTCATTCTAGTTCCGATGCGGGCTCGATTAATTCATGTCACCCTCCACTTAACTATTAAAAATTTTACGGGAGTCGTTCATTGTCCGTGCTATTTTTGCACCAGTATTCACTCCCTGCTCCGGCACCGGATCACTACATAACTAATATTATGTTGTTGAAGGAATTCGAACCATGCACCTTCCAACAAATATGCTGGCACTTTACCACTAGACCAACACATGTTATTACCCCCTCTTTGAATCCACATGCATGAAAACACATTCATTCAACCAAACAAATCAAAATGTAGATACAGTTGATGATGAAGAAGATTGTCCAACTTTCTGGCTATTAAATGAAGATACATTTGGAACAAGACAATAAATCATGGGAACAACTACTTTTCAGATGACATACATCATAATTCATACATACCACCTTGGAGATATATATATATAGGGAGTGACTCACATACTAAAAATTAGTTTGTGCTAAACAGGAATGAATCTACACTATTCATCTAAAAAATTCAATGGTTGAGATTAAAACATTTTCCCAGATTTTATGCTTTTTTGCTTTATAAATCATGCTTAATCGAATTAAACACGATTTATAAAGCAATTAAGCACGAGCGAAAATTATACTTCATTTTTTAATCTTTATTCTTTAATCTCAACCATTGATGCTATCAATCCAAGGGATGAGATTCATTCCTATTTAGCACAAATTTTAATTTTAGCACTTGAGTGAATTTATATGTATATATTTCAAGATCGATCTTTATGTGAACTGAAAATTGCTTTTGTCAAACTTGGTTGTATGAAAATTCAATGATCGATGTTGCATACCACAACCAATTTTGTGACAGCTAAATCCATCTACCTCAAATGTTTTTGTACTAGACGACTAGACCTATTTATTTCTAACTCATAATTCCTCTCTACTTAATGTTACTTAATTGCTACTCCCTCCGTCCCAGGACACTCGTAACGTTTTCCTTTTTGATCCGTTCAGAATACTTGCAACGTTTCCTTTCTTGAAAAGTTTTCATTAATTAATCACCCACTAAACATACTCTACTCCTACCCCACTATCTCTCATACCCCACTATCTCTCCTAATCTTTAACCTACTAATCATACTTCACTATCTCTCCTAATCACTTTTTCTTGATTTTCGCGCACGGTCAAACGTCTCAAGAGACCCGAGACGAAGGAAGTATTTTATTGTGCATTTACTTTTCTTCTAAGATTGTTTGAATTTGAATCCACACTGTAAATTAAATTGAATTATGGCATACAACTTCTCTCCAAATTATAAATAACTAGTACTACATCTAATATTTGTAAATAAACAAAACTGTTTGTCAGTTACTAAGGTAAGAGGCAGACACACATTCAACTTTGGGGTACACTTGTACCCTCAATTTTATTTTATTTTCCTTTTATCAAATATATATGTTTATTAATATTTATATAAATTTTTACACATTAATTATATATATTTTAACATAATGTACCCCCAATTTATTTCATTTATAAATTATACTTTCAATTTTAAATTTCTAGATCCGCATCTGTCTAAGGTCTTGACTCGATAAATGTTCGTTCTTTTATTAGATGAGCCAAACTTGAACATTATAATATTCGACTCATGAGCAAACTCAATAACTAAAAATAGTAAGAAATATAAAATTTTAAAATTGGAGAGTAATAAGTATAATAAATCTTTAATCATAATAAAAAAAATCGGATATGATTATCAATATAATATTATTTTTAAAATAAATAAAATCATCTATTAATGAAATAATCAATATTTTAATTATAATCTAAATTTAAAAAATTCGTTTAAGTCAACTATATTCGTGAATTTCAAAGTATTCGATAAAAAGCTTGAAGCTCGATAATAAATGAAAGCCCTAAAATCCCAAATATATTGTGCCACTCTTTTTCTCCCAATTAGAGGTCCAAGCATCAAGATAAATACCAAGCAATTATCTTTTGAATAATCTACACAATATACCTATATATAATCCAATCTTTTGTAGTTTAGTGAGAAAATAGTTAGCTCCCAAAATGGAAACAAATCATGATTCTGTGATTCAGATTTTGAATTTTCGAAAATCCAAACTAGTACTAGCATTATATATTTTTTTTTCTGTTTATAAAGAATTTGCACAATATTCTATCTTAATCAAAATATTCCACATTCCCAACCCTATCTTAAGTTGTAACTAATCCAAAAAATAATCCTATTTTAAGACAAAGTGCCCCAGATCATTAATTAACTCCACACCCATGGGATTGCATTATGCATTAAAAAAAAAAAAAACCTAATCAAAGTCATACCATTAACAATTAATTCCCAAAAATAAAATATGGTAATGAAAAATGAAATAGTCAAAATTAATATGAACATTATCATACATTTGCATGTTACTATAAACAATGCAAAGGTCAAGAGACAAACAATATTATTGCAACCTTAGGCAATTCAAAGAGCCAAAGAATCCATTATTTTATTTAATCTCAAGATCCTACCTATTATTTCCACAAATTTTAAATTCAAAGAAAAGTGTGGTGGGAAATACTAAAGAAACTTCATTTGCTTCTTCTGCAATTCAAAAATCAACATTAGAAAATTCATCAAGATTCTGAATCATATCTGCTGAGATTTCTGATCTCTCCAATCTGTTCATATCTTTGGGTATCTCTCTCCCTCTCTCTCATATATAATATAGATACCACACCATTCCCTCTTCATCCCACCTTCTCTCATTGAGCTTTTCTTGAATCCTCAAGCATTTTCTTGCTGCATTCTACCTAGTTTTTCTCGAACGATGAACGCAGAAGCCCAGTTCCATGTTCTTGCAGTTGATGACAGCATCATTGATAGAAAGCTGATTGAGAGACTGCTCAAGACTTCTTCTTATCAAGGTAATTTTTTTTAGTTTTTTATTTTATTTTTTTGTCTCATTATTTCATATTATTTTGTAATTTTGGGCTGATTTTTGTGATTATATATGTAAATATGTGCAGTTACTGTTGTGGAATCTGGAGTGAAAGCTCTTGAATTCTTGGGATTGCATGATGATGAAGATCATGATCATGATCATGATGAAAATGCAAACATAAATGCAAATGCAAATTCAGACTCCCACAATCATCATGTATGTTTTTTTATTACCATTATTTTCAAACTTGATCATCACCATTTTCATCATCATCATCTGATTTTCCTCTTCTTTTGCAAATATTTTTTTCAGAGAGTTGAAGTGAACTTGATCATCACAGACTACAGCATGCCAGCAATAACCGGCTACGATCTTCTCCGAAAGATCAAGGTAAATATATATATATATATATATATATATATATATCTTCATCAAGAAACCATATATATACATCGATCTAACTTGAAAAAAAAATTTAACATATTTTTGTGTCTTGAATTTGCAGAAATCCACATCATTGAGAGATATCCCAGTTGTGATAATGTCATCAGAGAATGTTCCATCAAGAATCAACAGCTGCTTGGAGCAAGGAGCAGAAGATTTCTTCCTAAAACCAGTTCAACAATCTGATGTGAATAAGCTGAGGCCACATTTGATGAGAGGGAAAAACCCTTTAAATCAACACCAAAATGTTAACAAGAGAAAGCCTCAGGAAGAATGTCTCTCCCCTGATCGGATTAGGACAAGATTCAATGATGATTTGGAGTTGGTGCAATGATTTTTTTTAATTTTTTTTTTTTTTTAGTTACAAAAATTTTGGGTTTTGTTGATTTAATTAGGTCCCTTTTCTTCTGTTTAGGCATAGAAAGTAGAAACTATTTGTTTGTAAATATTATACATATATTATTTCCAAGAGAGGAATTAATCAAGGATCATTTTCCATTAATGCACTATGCCTTGATATTAGTTATTTTTGGACCTTAATTATTTGGTAGATGCAATGATTTTTTTTTTTAAAGCAACAAAATTTTGAGTTTAGTTGATTTAATTAGGTCACTTTTCTTCTGTTTAGGAATAGAAAGTAGAAATTATTTCTTTGTAAATATTATTCATATATTATTTCCAAGAGAGAAATTAATCAAGGATCATTAATATTATTTATTTTTTTGGACCTTAATTATTTGGTAGATGCAATGATTTTGGTAGAAAAAAAGAAGTTTAATTGAAGTGATTTTTAAGGCAACATCCAACTAAAAATGTTAACCAAATAATCATAAATAGTTATATTCATTATTTTCTTTTAACGCGTATGACAGAGAATTGGGTCAATAAGAGATGGCATGACTTAAAATATTGGAAATAATGTTAAAAACAAAGTGAAACAAATCTCAACACAATCTCAATTGTTGATATGGTGGGGATTTTGTGCATAGTTTTTAATTGATTTTTCTAGAATCAAGATCAACTACTTTTTCCCCTCTTAACATTTGGGTTGGTTATGCTAGTGCACCAACTTGTCACAAATTTAATATTTATATTCTTGATTTTTAGCAATTTTTTTTTTAAAATTTTGTTTAGGGTTGTCAATGATCAATAGTATCAATAGAATCTTGAATCACCAAAAGAGATTTAAAATATATATATATAATAAAACCAGTCTTGGCAAAACAAACCACATAATTTCCAAGTCTCTGTAAAATAATATTTTTATGCATACAAATAATATATTTCAGCATAGTTTATAATTTATTATACATTACATTATTTACTATGCTGAAATACTCATTTATTAAATAATATACTCCCTCCGTTCCAATTATATAGTCCGGATTACTATTTTAGGATGTTTCAATTATATAATCCAGTTTCTATATCTGGTATTGTTTTTATATGGTCATTTACCATTACATCCCTGAATAATTTTGGAAAATGAGTATATTAAATGTAATATTATGAAAATGTGAGGTTAATTAATGCAAAAATAAGGGTAATGTTGGAAGTTTGTTTAAATATTAAATAATTTTTTGCAAACATGCAAGATCAAACTGGACTATATAATCAGAACGGAGGGAATATTTTATTATGTTAGTAAAAACAGTCCGGTTTTCTTTTTCCCAAAATGAGTTTTACAAGTCTCATTATTTTGTTAAGACCTTTTAGGCTTTTACAAAAAACTATGGGCGTTCGTTTGAGATTTCAATTTCGATTTCTGGTTTTCAATATTTTCAACGTGGCTTACGTTTGAATATCAGGCTGATAATATGCTGTAATAATCCAGCTTCAGTCGAAAATTCCAATATGGCTAGCATGACTCGTTCCTTTGATTGATTTCCAAGTTTTTGAATAAAATAAAACCAAAATATTAATCAACTGTATATAATTTAAATTTATCAATTACAAAGAGAGAATAAAAATGTGATCTGCTGCTGCTGCTGCTGCTACTGATGAGATTGGCCATGTGGAGGGGGGCCGGGGGGTAGGGGTGGAGGCATCCCAGATGGATGATTATAATTCGATGGATTTCCAGACTGCAAAATTATCAACAATTAGGGCATCATAACACACACACACACACATATATATATATAGAGAGAGAGAGAGAGGAAAAATATATATAGATTTTATCTCAATATATCAGTCAAGTATGAAATATATTCCAACTTTTTTTCTACTAGGAAAATTAGGAAATTTTGACAAATTTGACAAATTAAGGAAATTTACTTCAACTTTTTCCATAATATGAAATATTACCCTAATATTTAATTAAAAATACTCTAGGTGATTGAGGAGATAAAAAAATATGTTGAGTTACATGTTATAAAAACACAAATTATGGTTACGAGTTAATCGATTTAAAAATAATGTGACTCGATGTATTTTTAATCTCGTTACATTACCTAAGTTGTTTTTAACAAATAAAAGTAAACATCAGAGTAAAATTCTATAATATGAAAAAGTGAGCATAAATTTCCCCAATTTATCGAACATTGGGGTATAATTCCCTAACAGAAATAAGTTTATATTCGCACCTGGTAAGGATTAATTCCTGGCATCATTGGCATCTGCCCAGCTGGGGGCCTGTTGAACGGTTGGAACATTTGATTACCACCAGGAGGCATGTTTCCGGGCGGACCGGATCCAGACGCCATGGGATTCATCTGCATAAAGTGACCTTGGGGGGGCATTTGAGGAGGAACCATTTGATTCATACCTCCCTGCATCCCCTGAATTCAAGCAATTCCGTCAGTTTAAAGCAACACTAAATACTCCCTCCGTCCCAGTCAATTAGTCACACATATTGACCAAGCACGATAACCAATATTTGTGAGTGTATTGATGTTAATATTTTATTAGTGAGTGAAAATCTTGCATTTTACGAAATGTGACTAATATAGCGGGATAAACAAAAAAAAAAGAAAGTGAGAGTAATATAGTGCGACGGAGGGAGTAGTATAGTAGCAGAAATGGATCCGTATTTTCATACCATAGGAGGGCGAGATAAATGAGGATGTGGCAGCAAAGGCAGATGCGAAGGAGGTTGCATCTGAGGCATATTTGGTGGCGGCATTGACATGGGCATTTGCTGAGGTTGGTGCTGCTGGACTGATGGGGAGTTCTGTTGATAAGGTTGTTGCTTGCCTGCCAGAAGTGACGGGTGCGGACCAGGTGGCAGAGGAGGCGGCACAGACATAGGAGGCTTCTGATCTCCTTGACCAGATGAATCAAGCGATGATATAGCTAGAGGCATAGCAGCTCCAATCCCTGGGATCGTTCCTTCATTCCGAGCCAACCCACCTCCAAAAGGTCCAGGAGTTGTAGGGGGTTCAGCCATTGGGAAAGGAACAGAAGCACGGCCTCCCATAACATGTGGCTGCTCGGAAAAACTCGCTGAGAAACAGAGGAGTTTTTTTTCAATCAAAACAGCAATCGTAGAAGTTAGCACTCAATAAGTGCAGTATAATAGATCAAAATTATCCCAAGCAATAGCTTCATAAAATTTCTGCAACGAACGGATACATATATAATGAAGTATACTAATAAATCAACACTTAAGAACAAATGCAGTTAAAACCTTGATTTTGACCCGTATTAAACTTATCGTGTGCTGGATCCCCAGGCCTATTTCTACACCAGAACTTTGTTGCATTATCATTGCCGCCACTGCATGAAAACAATCTAGTCAGTTGACACATAGCCTTCGATCAATTCCCAATCATCTTTAAGCAATGCATTTAGAGCAAAACAATACTACAATCGTATTGTGCTTCCACAAATATAGTTAGAATCCAAATAGAATCCATCAAGACAGTTTTTCACATGCAACAATCATGAGCAGTCAAAATTGTTCTTTACAGATAAATCGATACCTGCAAAGAAGGTAACCTATAGGATGCCATGCAAGGTCACAAACACTGTTATCATGTGCATTCTGTATCTCTACCTGGGGTGTTTCGTGCCTGCCACAGAAAACAAATATTCAAGAGCAATTATTAGATGAACTGGTAGCCGACCAGGAAAACTTCCAAAGAATAAACATCACCAATTTGCATGCTGCAAAATAATGAAAATATGTGACTATTGTTGAATATCTCTCTTTCCTCTTTTCTCCCCGTAGATTTGGCAATGGTAAAAATAAAACAGGCAAAAGAAACAGAAAAAATAAAACATCACTGTCTCATTTCTTCATGGCAGTATTTCAGCCTTGTACGACTACTTGCAAAATTGCTACTTCTGAAAGGGGATTGGGTAGCACGGATACATTTTTCTACAGTAGAATGGCAAGAAAACTTGAAGGTTTAGCTTTGAATTAAAAAAACTATAGGAAACACAATCTATACTTCAGCCACATGGAGGAACAGGAAGGTAAAGATAACGGAAAATAATTACAAGTAGAAATAGGTTGCAAATTCTGAACTCAATGTAGTTTGTTTAAATATATGGTAAAATAGAGCAAAATGAATATAATGATTCCTCTATACTTGTTGAATTTCTCAAATCAGCCCTGATGTCTTTTATTGAAATATAGAAGAGTAGAGGCTGGCGAACGGCGATGCACTAAAACATCCGTACAAAATTGATGATAAATGCAAGAAGATCACTAATAAAACAGGTATATCACATAGAAAACATTGATGATAAATGACTGAGATTTTTCAGGGGAGAAGGTAAAGACTTTACCCAACTAGCCAATGAAATATTGATCCATCATAACTCCCACTAACAAAATACTCCTCATGGAATGGGTGCCAAGCCAATGCTGCAACAGTAAAAATATAAATGTGACATGAGTATAATAAATATAAGTTTGCCACAGTGGAAAAGGAGAAGATTATCAGGTTCAAATACATATTCCAACAACAGATGTACAATTGTGATAAACATAATCCAAAGTTTCTCTAAATACCTTAACTGGCAAAAACTATTTGAAACTTTTGTATGTCTACTAACAGATAAATAAATGGAGAGCAAGACCAGCCATGAATAAATATTCTGGAAGTCATTAGAAATCTGTAGATATAACAGCAGCTTATTTTATTAGCTTTGTGCAGGCATCTGCAAACAACGCAGAAAGGTGCTTAATCTGATTTTTAGAAGTTTCAGATCTCAAGAAAACTGATTCAAATTTCAAATTTCAAATTCCAAAGCATAAGGCTCGTACTCCCAACTTCAACATTATTATTAAAGAGATAAATATAAAATGCATTCTGCATCAGATAAACAATATCCTTGCACTGCAAAAGATGAATATCTTAGTCCAAGTTACTGAGCATGTGAAAGCCATTGAACATCTTAAAGTTCCATAATAAATAAGAGGCTTTTGGTACAGAGAAAAAGTGGACAAAGTTTGTATGCAGCTGCCATGCTCTAGGTATATAGCAAGAGACCTTCGATGCAATAAGATTTTCCATACCCATGATGTCCTTTCGATGCCCCCGAAAAGATTCAAGCTCCTTCATAGCCCGTATATCATAAAGCTGTGAACAATGTAATTATCTAGTGTCAAGGAAGGGAAAATGAATGGATGTGAATTAACAATTTTTACCATTTATAGATTCTTTTACAAAACCCTACCGACCATTTATCATCATGGTTTGGGAGAGAGGAAAATGTGAATGAGCAAAACCTTAGAAGTTCAGGATAACCAAAGCAAAAAGTTAATGAGCTCTTCACCTTGATAATTTGATCCTTTGAAGCCGTTAAAACCCAGTTACCATTTTGATTCCATTTCGCACAAAGTACAGTGTTTTTGTGCCCATGACTGAAAAGTGGCAATCACCATTTCAATTAAAATCAGATAAAAGGATCGATAAGAGTTTATCATTTGGCACTTAAAGGAAGAAAAATAACAATTACAATGAACAGAGCTCTCTCCCCGACTTAGCATCCCAAAGTTTGACAAGGTTGTCTTTCCCACCTACGAAAAGCCATAAAAAAGGATAAATGAAACTGATCTTATAGATAGGGAAGTTTCACTATTTTAGAACTAATTAAGCACACACCTGAAACCAACAAGGACTTAGTCGGATGCCAGTCAACACACTTTACATCCCAACCATGGCCTGCCTGAGTTTAAAAGAAAAGGACACGTTCTTAGTATGCACTATCAACAAAAAGTGTGAATAATTACATCTCTGGAACAGACAAGAAACAGAATGCAAAATACTATGAAGGTGTATGATACACATATAAGAACAAAATATGTTCAAGTTCTAGCTAGAAAAGAGATTTGGGAAAAAAACATACAAGATTCTGAGCAAAAAATTAAGTTTTAATGTCACAATCATATTGCAATTAGAGAAGCAGAAATACATAAAAGATCCTACGTAGAGTAGCCAAAACAGGGCCCTGTTAGAACACAGGAGGAACAAATACTACTGAGTTCATTAGAAAGCTAGAAACTACACTGGAAAAGCAGTAAGCTACATTTATTCTATTATCAGAGAACAAGGAGATGTATTTTCTCTTTTCTCAATACACTTATAAAAGTAGACATAATGATTGACAGTAAATATATGAACTAATGTAACCACTAATCATCTTTAAGTGAAAATCAAATGATTGATGACATTACCGGATAATGAGCGCTCCTCTTGGCACCTAGCAAAGTCCCAAACTTTAACTGTGGTGTCATCAGAACAAGAACAAAACTTTAAATCCGTCCTACAGAAACTGGTCAGAATGTCACAGAGCAAAGTCAGAAAAATTATCACGTCAAAATAAAAAGAATAAATTTGTGATAGAAAACAACAATCAAGAAACCATAAAATATTGTTGTGGGATTCCGTTACACAATACAGTAATCACAAATAGTTTATCTCAGCCTTATCCCAGAATCATTGTGACAACTGACAAGCAAGATCTTCAAAAAAAACACCATTTGTTTGTGAAGAATACACAACTTGGCAAGAGAGGCAATTTTTATACTATGTATCCAAATTTGAACATAATATTATGTACCTTAGGCCACGAATTGATTCCTTATGTGCAGATTTATTAGCTTTCACATTATTCATGTTATTTTGCCAGTACCTGCAATCAAGTAAGATCAATTTTTAAGTCACGGACATGAGGAAAATCATGATTTAATTAGCCAAACCATGAATTACTTTATCGAGCCACCATCATCACCAGTGACCATCCAGTTCTCATTATAACTCCACACCATAGATCTGACAGCTTGCTCGTGAGCCTGAAACATAAGAAATATCCTTTTGTATCTCTCTTTACCTAAAGTTTAAACATAGAGAAGCTATACAAATAGTACCTGCAATATCATTTCAAAATTGAAAGACTGGCCATTCCACAGAGTGAACTCCCCGCTCTGAGATCCAGTGATAAGACGTCTCCCACTGGGAGTCCACTGCGAACAAGTTTATCAGTTTGTAAGCAATACAAGATTCTCATTGCAACAACTTTCCTGTCACAATCTTATTCTCACAACATGATATTACCACAGTTGAACCAACCAATTCAAACTCAGCAAGAGATGCACCCAAAAAACAAACTCAAGTTCTTTTGACGTCTGCCTATAGAGGGTTCCATACATGAAAGAAACGCTAAAGGATTTCTGATGTCTGCCATATATTATGCTGTCAATCAAGGCAATTAAGATGTGCTGACAAGGCATGTCTTTGTTATCTAGCAGGTATCAGATTTCACTTGCAAGGCTTTCCAGTTTCCATTTTCTAATTTTTATACTGACTTGCATTGCAGGATATTATGATGCTACCACAGTCCCCAGCACATATAAAAGTACAGTTAAAATAGGTTCAAGTAAGCACAACAACAGAGTGTTAAAAATGCAGAAATTAGAGTACACAAACGAGTGAGAATTGAAGTTTGGTTTCCCTCACCAATACTCGATTAATTGAACATCTGTTTTTGTTCAATGACGTGTGAACAAACTTTGCTGCAAAACTAGTAGATGGATTATCTATGTATGCAGCTGTAGGCAATAACTGCAAGATGACAAAAAACAATGGAAGATAGAATGATGTTTGTTAGTTCCAAGTTCAAAAGAAAATGATGCTTGTCCAACAATAAATGAGAAAGCCTACAGCCCTACAGTTGAGATTTAATTTGTTGATGACATAAAATATGTGAATAACTGAATATTGTGACAAAGAAATAAGTCCTGGTAGAAAAAAGAACAAACATCAATAGCTGCTGCTGGGGTAGGTTGCAATACTGTCCTATCCCTAGAATCCCGCTGGAACATGCGAATCTGCCAAACAACAGGACAAATGCGCTCATATTCAGATATCACAGTTTAATACAAAATACTCCACGCAACTGAGATGTAATAAGATCGAATTGGCACGCAGCTATTAGCTGAAGGCACCTGCAGCCTTCATGAGTCGTATTACTACTTATGCTGTGTCCCAGACTATTTCAATAAAGGAACAGATAATGGAACAATGATGAAAAATCATTCTGGAATTGTTCAGATGAAAGAGTTGTATGATTAAACATGCAAATAGCCGAATTAGTAAACAGAGGACATGGATTATGTATCGGGTGAAAAAAGAACTATAAATTATTTAAAAAACTTAGAGTTGGCTCACTCCATTCATTATTTATGTAGCTAGCAAATCCGCGTTTTGGTTATCCATACCATAGCTAAACATGCAGATTGACATATTACAAGGATATGAAACAATAACAACACTAAGAGCATAACACACCTGCGTATACCGCACTACAGTACTTGTATAGTCAACTGCTCGACGCTGTCCAATTTTCCGGATTCTTTTTGCAGCAAAATTGTCAGCATGAGCTGCAATGTGTTAAGAATCAGATTACGTTCTACAATCTCAATAAGCAAACTTTGAAACCATCGGTCACACCCCCTCATACACAGGCTTTCCCACGAGTAGAGTATTCCATTTCCACATTCAGATTTCCTCAGTGCAGTTAAGTAGGTTAGCATTCTCTGGCTTTATTTTAGGTAACATTACAGTGAATGGATTTAATTTTAATAAAAATTAAGTTACTAACGGAAAACCACTAAAAGCTATTTGCCACAGCAGAAATTAGCCAAACGAATTCCAGGATTTTGCCAACTTGCAAAAGCAGCTTCTACAGGGATGCATGCAGTGCTTCGTAACTAAAATTTGAAATAGTTATTTCGTGAAGAAGAAAGCGCAATCCGCAATCCACAGCTAGTATCTAAAACAAAAAGGAATAACTTTCGAATATACATTGACAATTGAAAATCAGAAGGGGAATAATTGCATTGATAGATGCTAACCATCGTAAGGCTGCTGGCCAGGGAAAGGCAGCTGAGCATTTGAGTGTTGATACTGCTGCTGCTGCTGGTGAAATTCAGGCGGCGGATGGTTAAGGGTGGTGGAAGAAGCAGATGGCTGCCGCATTATCTGGGGGGGCGGCGGACCCGGAGGGGGGTGCGGACCCCTCGGGAAGTCATGCGGCTGCTGCTGGTGGACGAATTGATGGGGATTCGGATGCTGCGGCAACGGAGGCCCCGGCGGCGGCGGCCTCTGGTGGTGATGCTGAGGATCACCGCCATACATCATCGGATAATGAGCGGGAAAGTGGAGGTCTAGGGTTTTAAGGGCTGGGGAGATTCGTGATTCGGATTGATGAACTGTGATGTGATTGCATGCCTTGGTTTATCTCAGATTCTGGAGTTACGATTTTACCCTTATTTTCAACTGTCGTCCGTTGACTGTTGAGCAAATATCAATTTTAAAATTACTACTCCCCTCCGTCCCATATGAATTGTCTACTTTGCTTTTGGTACAATAATCAATACGAGTAGAGATAGAGAAAATTAGTATTTTATTAGTGAGTGGGTATTATTTTTTCATTTTAAGTAAATGAACAATTAAATGGGACGGAAAAAAAAAAGGAAAGGTAGACAATTGAAATGGGACGAAGGGAATATTAAAAAATTAAAGAGTGAGTCGGATTATGAATTTTTGTGAGATAATAAATTGGATTGTAAATACACTCATAGAATTTTGTTCCGAATGCCTATTTTGATTAGAAACTATATCGTATTATGATCAGTATACAAAAATAATGTGGTTTAGTCTAATAAATAATGTATTTTAAAAATACATAATTTATTATACTTAACTACATTATTTTACATTTGAGTATTGAGTTTGAAATGAATAAGGTGACAAAAAATAAAGCAATAAATAAGACAAATATTATAGTGGTTCGGACTCAAAAGGTCCTACGTTCACTCTTCAGACTCAAGGTCTGTAAATCACTAAGATTAGGATTACATATGTGCTCATACGATCTATTGTTTGTCGGTGAATGCATTTGTCCACCGATCTACAAGCTCACTCGTCTGGTTCTTGTTCGTCATTCTCTTCGCAGCTTCTTGGAGTGTGGGCACACCATGCAACCTCCTCGTCGCCGGAATGGGGTGTTTAAAGTTTCCCCAAAACTATCAGCATGGCGACAATAAGCCCGTAAGAGTCAAAGTACAAACGTACTTGACTGTTGTAATCTTTGTTGGAGAGAAAGATTACCAAGAAATAACTCAAAAATCCAAATATTCAGAGTCTCCTGTTCACTAGAGTGACACACGGAAAAGCTTAAGAGTCTCGAACGTATGCTAGAAATTTTAGTTGTGTATCAGCTTTAACGTAAATGGTAGGTTTGGAAGTGTGTTTGGTTGAATTCTCCGGTATTTATAGCCAAAATGTTGAAGGTTTGAATTTATTATCCGTTAGAGACAGGTTGGATGTTGTCTAATCGGAGGTCTATGTTGATTGCTGCAATCAGCGGATAGATGGTGATTTTTCTAGAGATTCTGCACCTGCTCTGCTTTTTCAGACATGGACAGCGATTGTTCACATTTTCGTCAGAAACGACAGTCTGTCAGTCCGATGAATCATAGACTAGTAAGTCCGAGGTATCGAGACTGAAGTTTTGGACTTACAAACTTTAAGAAATCTTCGATCCTTAAAGTATGTACTTGTCAGTACGTTACTCTGGACATTCGCTTTGCCTCTTTGCGTCGTGATTGGAACTTATAATTTTGTGTTGATGTCGTTAGAATTGCAAGTCCATGCTAGGTGACGTCATCAATCAGTATACGCTTGGTCCCATATTGGTAAGTTTGGTATCCAAACTAGTAAGACCATACTGGTTAGTCTCGTACTTGGTGTGGTCCAAACTTGTCAGTTCAGATTCATGTATCAAAGACTTGTAAGTTCAGTTTGAGCCTTAGTTTGTTGAGTCTCGTACTTCCCAGACTGACTCATCAGTCTAGTCTTTAGATCAGCTTCAGCTTACAAGTTACAACACAATAAAAAGCCTATACATGACTTTACATTTTACACCATACTCATACTAATCTAGAGACCAACTAAGATGACTTTTACATACTTTGACCCACCAAAATAATATAAAATAAGGCTACTTCTAATAAATTTCATAATATAAACACTGCATATTAATAATGCTAATTTTCTAATATGTATATAGGGGAGTGATCCTATGAGAACTCTCCTTACCATGTGAAAATAAGAACTAATATCGGCCATCCAATTGGTAATCCAACGCTCAAGATTAAATAAATCTCGTCTGCATTATAGTGTAGTAAAACATGCATTAAAGGGTAATTTTGTAATATTTTTTTTCTCTCCTCTAAAATCATCCTAAATCTTTAAATGATCATATCTCATTCGATTTAGATTATTTTTTAATGTATCATGTATCAAATTAAAGGTAATTTAATTATCTTTCAAATGAAATCCCTATTGCATATGTTTCGATTTAAAAATCATCGTAAAAAATGGAAATTAGTGATTATATGCATAATTCTCGTAACAGTACACGAATGCTTATATAATGAATGGAGTTGCACAATATAATGCATGAAGTTATATTGTATAATGCAGAATATGATAGATAAAATGCAATAACTTTTTTCCTCCAAGATAAAAAAAAAAATTCATTATCTTTGCATACTGTAGATAAGATCATAGTTGTTATAAAAGTTGATCATTTATTACTTGTTTTTAATTATGTATTTTTTAATATTATATAAATGTATATTATAATATTATATAATGCATGTTTGTTAGGTATATAATAAATGTTTGCTAGGTATATAATGCATGTCGAGGTCAATATAATGCATGAAGTTATATAATGAATACAATTGCACAATATAATGCATAAAATTATAGTATATAATGCAGAATATGATAGATAAAATGCAACATGTTTATTTCAGCGAAATCATCATTCATCATTATATTTGCACGTGTTATGTATTATATAGCAATAACATATGAATTATAATAAAAGTAATATATATTTTTTTAAATAAAAGTAATACCATATATAATATGCATAATTCTCGTAACAGTACACAAATTCTTATATAATGAATGCAATTGCACAGTATAATGCCTGAAATTACAGTATATAATGCATAATATGATTAATAAAATGTAACATATTTATTTCAGCGAAATCATTCATTATTATATTTGCACTTGTTATGTATTATATGGTAATAACATATGTATTATAATGAAAGTAATATAATTTTTCTCTAAAACAAAAGTAATACCATATATAATGGAGGAAGTAATACCGTATAATGATAGTAATATTGTTCTAAAATAAGAGTAATATCATATTATAATGTAGGAAGATGTTTGTTAGGTATATAATGAATGTTTGGTATATAATGCATGTTTCCTATGCATATAATGCATGTCGAGTTAGAATATGCAAACAGAATCTTAAAAAAGTACAAAATGACAAAAATACCCTATAATAAAGGTTTTTTTAGATAAAATGCCCGAAAATTTTTGTGAAATCCTGAGCGTTCATTCATCAAAATCAATGGCGAGGATTGGTTCTTATTTCTTATGGTAAGAGTGGTTCTCACTGGATCGCATCCATATATATATATATATATATATATATATATATATATGGAGTGGATTCGGTGATAAAATTTTCCCCATGATAAAATAATAAAGACGCTTGATTACCTTACAATGTTGTTTGATTGTGTTTTAGTTGTTGCTTGATTACAATATTAATTTGTTGTATTTCAGTTGTTACTTGATCATTTATTGCTTGATTGCATATATATATATGTATGATAACGCTACTCATATGTCATGCATCCATTTTAGGATTGTAATCGAGTCGAGTAGTATCGCGTTCAAATTTGACTAATTTAGTATCGAGGTTTTTTTATCAAATACTTTAAAGTTCATAAACATTATCGAGCCTTAATTGAGCCTAAACGAACTTTCTAAATTTAAAATATATTGAAAATATTTATTACTTCCTCCGTCCCACTTGAATTGTCACACTTACTAAATTGGGCGTCCCAACCGAATTGTCACATTTCTAAAAATGACAACTTTTTTCACACTCAACAATAAAATATTAATCCCACTAACTCATTATACACTCACAACTCTTAATTTCCGTGTCGAAAAGAAAGGCGACAATTATAATGGGACGGAGGGAGTATTATTTTTGAAATAAAAAATTATTTATTCTAAAATTAATATCATTTTTATGCTCAAATTCAAATTTCTCTCATTATTAAAATGATTTATTAATATTTTTATTCTTAAATCATGAAAATATTAGTTTTATAAAATTAATTATTTTATACTTCTTAATAATTTTAGCTAACGAGCTTGCTCACGAATCGAATATTATGATACTCAAATTTTGTTCATTTAATAAACGAGCTTTTATTAAATAGAGACCCGAGTAACACACAAATTGTTTGGTTCACTTACCTGAATGACCATTGCACACTAAGTATAATTTATTAGTATTCCTTTTTATGGGTGGATAAGAAATTTTATGATCTAAATATTTTAAACCCGTTTTAATTAATATTGTAACTAATTTAAAAAACAAGAACATGTTGTGAGAGGATTTTTCATAAAATAATTAGATTAAAGAGATGGTTGAGGATGTGAGAATTTGGAGATATGTAGTATAAGTGTGTGTTTTAATAATCAAAGGTGTATAATAATAACTTCTATACCTCATCTTAAGCTATCTACAGCCTACAGCAATAACCACCTCTTAGTAGTCACCATATAAAATAAAAATAAAATTAATATAAAAAATTCAAATAAAAAAAATTGTGTGACCTTAGTATGATTTTGAGCTGCAGAGCAACTTTTGTTAGTATAATCTTACATAAGTATAGGAATTATCAAAATTTATTAAAAAAGTTGTCTCTAAATAAAATAAAAAGAGAAACAATTTATATTAACTATCATAATTTCATTTAGATTGTATTAATTATTATAATTTTCCCTTGACAGATTAATTATAATATTTCAGTGCATAACAATTTATATATTAAAATAACAAAATTTAAATATACATCTTAAAATATTTTTTTAACATTTTAGAATATATTAAAAAAAAGAAAATATAGATTTTTTAGATCAATTGGTTGGGTTGGGTAACTATAGGATTATAAATAATATTAGGTTGTAGATTATTAGTGGATGTAAATGAATGAATAATTTGTTAGTTACAAGATCTGTGGAGAATAACTGAAAACACTGCAAATTATTATATCTAGTACAACAGGTTTTTACAACTATATCCGCAGGTACTGCTAGTACGAGAATAATTAAATAACAATATTAAATAAATAAAAAGAAGTGCAAAAGCACAGCCGAGTCGAGGAAGCCCTCTTCTCGCAAGACAAATACGCCGACGTAGTGCTCGTCTAATGGCGGTTTGTCCCCAAAGGTAAAACGGCTTCGTCCTTTACGAGGCAGCACCGCAAGTCGCAAAGGCTCCGGCGAACTGAATGAGAGGCGAAACTGAGTTGCAGAAGAACAACAAAAGAGATGCAGCAATACGAGGGAAAAGTTGCAGTATCTCTGGCTACGTGAGTTGTCTAATGTTTGGGGAACCGGGGAACAGGAGACAACATGATGCATGTCTATTTATAGGCGAGTTCCACTAGGGGGAGCATGTCTCTCCAACAATGCTGGAGATGTTACGGTTTTGTAACGGACGAACCATTCAAGGCTCTTCATGGTGAGGATTTCAACATGTGTAAAATGTGGTATAACTCCCACATTCAAATGATGCAACACGTCGTTGCACTTCTTTGTGTAATTCAACATGTGCAAAATGTGCACATTCAATTGCAACGCATGAAATGTGGTGTAACTCCCACATTCAAATTGCAACACATGTTTACACACCTCAAAATATAAATTAATTACATTAACCTATCATTGTGGGACACTTCACTTATTACATCTCACTAGTGTAATAACCCACCAACCGTATCACTTCGTGGACTCATTTCTCACTCACCGAAATTTGGATTTTGAGAAAACAAAAATACCACGATCATCTACTCTTCGCGTAGATTATGTTGGTAATATTTAATTACGACGAAATTAAATATTTCACATCGCAAATTTATCACAAAGTACCCGAATTAGCAACAATCCCCCCCATGAGTGGAAATGCCAAAATGCATGATGCATAGCCAACTCAGTTTCAAGAGATGTTAATGCACCTGAACAACAGGTAGCTTATGGCTTTGAACCGTTCATCTTCAATGTCGTCGGGCACACTGGCGGCTTAGTGGTAAGGATACCTTGAACTAATCCTCCATCATATGTACCGAGACGACAACATTGAAACATTAACATTTCAACATCTATTCGTTCTCACGTTTGGTTCCGTTATAGGCCATGGACACCCCCTTTAGATTAAGTGTTCATTTGAAGCGGCCCCCACTTCCACTTATATAGGTGACCTCCTATTCCGAGCATTCCTGACTAGCTCAACCATCACGAGGTTTTCATGAATCATTAAAAGTCACTTAGGACTTAACCTATACCACATGCAGGCTTATAACACCTCACTTGCCATCTTTAGGGAAGGTTAGATAAGTCATTTTCCAAGGCATCGCCACTTAGAAAAGACATTATCTAGTCGGTGTTATCACTCGAACTTTGTGTAGTTTAGTTGTCCCATTGAACCTAGTTCTTGGGATCTCCAATCATCTAGGTTGGGTATCCACTACACTCATTCATAATGTGGATTTCAATCCCATTCCCTCTAGCAATACACATTTGATCTCGGTTTAACCCTTTGGTTAGCGGATCTGCAAGGTTATCAATTGATTTCACATAATCAATGGATATCACACCATTCAAGATCAATTGCCTAACGGTATTATGTCGACGACGTATATGTCTCGACTTACCGTTGTACATATTATTCTGTGCACGACCAATAGCCGCTTGGCTATCACAGTGAATCATCACTGATGGCACAGGCTTGTTCCAACAAGGAACATCCTCTAGAAAGTGTCGAAGCCACTCCGCTTCTTCACCCGCTTTATCTAGAGCGATAAACTCCGATTCCATCGTGGAACGAGCTATACAAGTTTGCTTTGTGGACTTCCACGACACTGCCCCCCACCGATCGTAAACACGTATCCACTTGTGGAGTGGGAGTCATTTGAATCAGAGATCCAATTTGCATCACTATACCCTTCAACTACAGGTGGAAAACTTGTATAATGCAAACCCAAGTTAAGAGTACATTTCAAGTATCTCAAAACTCTCACAAGAGCCTTCCAGTGATCACTACTGGGATTGCTCGTGTATCGACTCAATTTGTTCACCGCATATGCAAGATCCGGTCTAGTACAGTTAGTCAGATACATTAGACTACCGATGACCCTTGCATATTCCTCTTGACCAACAGGGTCACCTTTGTTTTTAACAAAGTGAACATTGAGCTCTAACGGTGTTTTGGCTGGTGAACTATCATAGGCATTAAATTTCCTTAGCACTTTCTCAACATAATGAGACTGTGATAGGACAATTCCATTAGGTTGCCTTGTGATTTTGATTCCAAGAATCACATCAGCCACACCCATATCTTTCATGTCGAAGTTCTTCTCCAACATTCGTTTGGTATCAACAATCACTTGTTGATTCCTACCCATGATCAACATGTCGTCTACATAAAGGCAGACAATCACAAAATTGTCAAACGTGCCTTTGTAGTACACACATTTGTCACATTCGTTATACTTGAATCCATTTGACAACATCGCATTGTCAAATCGAACATGCCACTGCTTGGGCGCTTGTTTAAGACCGTATAAGGATCTAACCAATTCGCATACCTTTCTCTCATGTCCGGGTACTACAAATCCTTCGGGTTGATCCGTATAGATTTCTTCTTCTAGCTCTCCATTTAAGAAGGCCGTCTTCACATCCATTTGGTGTATTTCGAGATTGTGCAAAGCAGCAATTGCTATAAGCACCCTAATGGATGTGATCCTAGTCACAGGTGAATAGGAAGAAATCATCTCCCTCCCTTTGTTTAAAGCCTTTCGCCACCAGGCGAGCTTTATACTTATCAACCGAACCATCGGCTTTATACTTTCTTTTAAGGATCCACTTGTATCCTAAGGGCTTACAACCTTTTGGGAGATCGACCAAAATCCAAGTTTGATTTTGCATAATCGACTCAATCTCACTATTAATGGCTTCTTGCCATAGTGAGGCATCGGACCTAGCTAAGGCATCTTTAATGGTTCGAGGCTCATCATCTAACATGTAGGTGATGAAATCCGGACCAAAACTTTTAGCCACTCTAGCCCTCTGACTACGTCTCAGTTCTTCCTCTATAGGAGTAGAACTAGTAGCCTCTTCATATGTCCTTTTTCTAGACATAGTCGGTACACCTTCCTTAACTTTACACGGAAAGATGTGCTCAAAGAATATAGCATTCCTTGACTCTATACTTCGGTCACATTCGAATTATCCGATTTGTGCACCAAAAATCGATAGGCAGCACTATTCAGATCATACCCTATAAAGATGCAACCGAATGTTTTAGGTCCAATTGCAACTTGTTTGGGTAAAGGTACTTCGACCTTTGCTAAACAACCCCACACCTTTAGATACTTGTAGGAAGGTTTTCGACCTTTCCACAACTCATAAGGTGTCTCCTCTTTCCCTTTAAGAGGTATCTTATTCAAGATATAGTTAGCTGTCAAAACAGCCTCTCCCCACATATTTTGGGGTAACCCCGAACTTATTAACATGGCATTCATCATTTCCTTTAGTGTCCGATTTTTTCTTTCGGCAACACCATTGGACTGAGGTGAGTAAGGTGCCGTTGTTTGATGAATAATGCCCGAAGCGGCACATAATTCTTCAAACGGTGCAACATACTCCCCACCTCTATCACTTCGAATCATCTTGATCCGAGTACTCAATTGATTTCAGCCTCTTCTTTATAATTTTTAAAGGCATCAATTGCTTCATCTTTACTTTTCAATAAGTAGAGATAACAATATCTGGTGCAATCATCGATAAAAGTAATAAAATAGTTTTTCCCACCTCTAGCTTGCACCATTTTGAAATCACACAAATCCGTGTGTATCAACTCTAGAGGTTTTGTGCTCCTCTCGACTGAATTAAACGGCGTTCTTGTCATTTTCGCCTCAACACAAACTCCACACTTAGTTTGTTTGAATTCAGCCACTTTTAGTAAATTCATATTTACTAATCTTTTTATTGCATTAAGATTTACATGTCCCAATCTTACATGCCACAAAGAAGAGCACTCAATCAAATAAGAAGAAGAAGATTCAACTTTATTGATATTCTTTCCGGCTAGGCGCCATGCCATTACATTCAACTTGAAAAGACCATTGGCTAGATAACCTCTACCAAGTAACTTTCCAAACTTTGACAAGATAAACTTTTCAGACTCAAATACAAGTTTAAATCCATGATTTACAAGTAAAGAGCCCGAAACGAGGTTCTTTCGGATGTCTGGGACATGCAGCACATCCTTCAAGGTCAAATCCTTGCCACTAGTGAGTTTGAGCACAACATTGCCCACTCCAACCACATGTGAAGAAGCTTGATTTCCCATATGGAGCTTTCTTCCCTCAACGGGCTTGTAGGAGACAAACACACTCCTATCTGAAGCCACATGACATGTCGCGCCCGTGTCAACAAATCATTCGCGTGGATTGTCAACATGGTGAACCTCGGAAACCGCGACACACAAGTCATCTTCCCAATCATTATCGAGTTTAACATTATTGACATTCATCTTTGCTTTGCCTTTATTTTTATTCTTAGCCTTTTTGCATTGACTTGCCATATGCCCACTTTTGCCACAATTGTAGCAAACACCCTTGAACTTGGGTTCTTGTAGCACAATCCTTTGTTCGATGGGTTGGGTGATGGACCAACACGTTCCATCAAATTAGCTTTGGCATCCATAGCTCTCGGCTTAGGATCCACTATTCGATTGTCATCTTCAATACGAAGCTTGACAATCAAATCTTCAAGAGACATAGCCTTTTGCTTATGCTTAAGGTAGCTCTTGAAATCCTTCCACGAAGGAGGCAACTTCTCAATGACCGCAGCCACATTGAAGGCATCGGGGAGTAACATCCCCTCGGCGTGAACATTGTGCAAAATGAGTTGAAACTCTTGCACTTGTTCCACCACCGAACGATCGTCAACCATAAGGTATGACAGGTACTTGGCCACGGCGTACTTCTTAGTACCCGCGTCCTCCGTCTTGTATTTCTTTTCTATTTGTTCCCATAACTATTTTGCGGTGTTTACATTACAATACACGGCGTTTAGGGGATCTACTAGACAATTTAATACAAAGTTTTGACATAAAAAGTCCCCTTGACACCAATTATCAAAAGCTATTCTCTTGTCTTGATTGGCCTCATCATCGGCAAGCTTCGGCTTGTCTTCCTTCAAGTAGGCTGCCAATCCAAGAGTTGTAAGGTAGAATAGCATTTTTTGTTGCCAAGTCTTGAAGTCCACTCCTCCAAACTTGAAAGGCTTTTCGGCTTGGGCATTCGGAGGGAGCTTAGGACCATTGTTGGAGTTGCTTCCTCCACCACCATTAAGAGTGTGATCAGCCATCCTTGATCTTGAGAAGTAGTTATATTTGTCTTGCGATTGTTAGTTACAAGATCTGTGGAGAATAACTGAAAACATTGCAAATTATTATATCTAGTACAACAGGTTTTTACAACTATATCTGCAGGTACTACTAGTACGAGAATAATTAAATAAAATGAAATAACAATATTAAATAAATAAAAAGAAGTGCAAAAGCACAGCCGAGTCGAGGAAGCCCTCTTCCCGCAAGACAAATACGCCGACGTATTGCTCGTCTAATGACTGTTTGTCCCCAAAGGTAAAACGACTTCGTCCTTTACGAGGTAGCACCGCAAGTCGCAAAGGCTCCGGCGAACTGAATGAGAGGCGAAACTGAGTTGCATAAGAACAACAAAAAAGATGCAGCAATATGAGAGAAAAGTTGCAGTATCTCTGGCTACGTGAGTTGTCTAATGTTTGGGGAACCGAGGAACAAGAGACAACATGATGCATGTCTATTTATAGGCGAGTTCCACTAGGGGGAGCATGTCTCTCCATCAATGCTGGAGACGTTATGGTTTTGTAACCGAAGAACCATTCAAGGCTCTTCATGGTGAGGATTTCAACATGTGTAAAATGTGGTGTAACTCCCACATTCAAATGATGCAACACGTCGTTGCACTTCTTTGTGTAATTCAACATGTGCAAAATGTGCACATTCAATTGCAAGACATGAAATGTGGTGTAACTCCCACATTCAAATTACAACACATGTTTACACACCTCAAAATATAAATTAATTACATTAACCTATCATTGTGGGACACTTCACTTATTACATCTCACTAGTGTAATAATCCACCAACCGTATCACTTCGTGGACTCATTTCTCACTCACCGGAATTCGGATTTTGAGAAAACAAAAATACCACGATCATCTACTCTTCGCGTAGATTATGTTGGTAATATTTAATTACGACGAAATTAAATATTTCACATCGGGAATTTATCACAAAGTACCCGAATTACCAACATAATTTAACAAACGGTTGGGTCATGATCCCGGTCACTGACGAGGATAGTATTCCAGTAGTTATAATCAATATCATCACACTAATTACATGTTTAATGGTGTCGATCATGAATCCGCTAAAATATCGGTTTAGTTCGAAGAAAGCTTTAGCTCCGCTCCAGAAAGGCATTCAGTATGGAGTTGGAGTGATCACAAGCCGAGTCGAATATTACCAGACTTGAGAAGCTCGATTCAGAGTCAAATTAGTTAAACTTGACTCGGTTTAATTGAACTCGATTTTTTTAATCTATTTTAAATTTTAATAAAATTTTTAATTAATAAATTTTAAAAAAATAAATAAATTATATTACGCTCGAGAAGGTTTATGAGCCTAGCTCAATTTAAGTTCAAGTTAAATAAAACTTTCGAGCCTAACAATTAACAAATCGAGTACCATAACTCAATTCGAATAGTTTTGAATCAATTTTGATATTTTTTTTTCCCACTAATTTAGAATAGCTTGCGAGTCGACTTTAACTCGTATACGCTAACTTAGTATGGAGAACAACACTTAATGGACTTGGTAGAGTATACGTACAGCTGTTGGGCCGTTCAGTTAGACATTAAATATTTTAGTTAAAAAACAATTATTAATTATTAACTAATCCTCATGTGTGTTTCACGAAGAGTAACGGTTCCATTTACTACTCCTATTTGTTTATTTATTACCATATATAATTTGTTGAATTAAGAAAAATAAAATCACAACTGAAATACCATAAAACAGTGAAACAGAGTCCAAATCCAACCCCACCGCTCTCTCTCTCTCTCTCTCTCTCTCTCTCTCTCTCTCTCTCTCTCGTAACAGTCGGCGTGGTTGAAAGCGACGCCACACGTCTCCAATTTTTTCAAAAAGCTCAGCGCTCTCTCTCTCTCTCTCTGCTATCATTTTATTCTCTCTCTAGAATTTTCTTCGATTTTACGCCTCCATCTCCGCCACAGAGACAATTTCTCCGTCGATTTGCTCAACGCGTACGATTCTGTCCATTCTCGATTTTGTTTCATCGGATTGAATTAACCTAGAAATGGAATCTCCACAGAAGAAAACTCAGACGAAATCCAGTTTATCGTCGTACTTCAATCGGTCGATGACGCTCAATTCGACGCTGCCGCCGGCGCCGGCGGTGCCGGACGAAGTCAACAGTAAGACTATGTATAATTTTTACAACAGCCGGGCGATCGACCGTGCTGGTTCAATCAAGGGCCTGTACAGCTCCCCGTTTGGGTCGATGGTCTCCGCCGGGAATTCAATCAAGGGCAAAGTGAGGAAGCTGTGCTCAATTTTCGAGTCCCCAAAGCTGCCGTCGACGCCACCACCGCCCTCACCGTCTTCGCCCCCTTTGAAACCCTCGAAATTGCTGCTGACGGCATCGGATTCGCCGAATTTTATCCCCAAATCCATCCCTTCCCCAATCGCCGACTCCCCGTTCCGCCTCCCCGGCACCGAGGACAGAGTCGTCATCTACTTCACCAGCCTCCGAGGGATTCGGAAAACGTTCAACGACTGCCACAGCATACGCATGACCTTCCGAGGGTTTCGAGTGAATCTCGACGAGCGAGACATTTCCATGGATGTTGCGTACAGGAAGGAATTGCAGAGGGTTTTGGGCGAGAATCACATCAGCTTGCCGCAGGTGTTCATCAAGGGGAAGTACATCGGCGGAGCCGACGTGATACGGCAGTTGCTGGAAGCCGGCGAGCTCCTCCGCCTGCTCAAGGGATTGCCCCTGAGACCCGTGAAGCCCTGCGACGGCTGCGATGACATGAGGTTCGTGCCATGCGCGAACTGCAATGGCAGCCGGAAGGTTTTCGACGAGGACGCCGAGCAGCTGAAGAGGTGCAGCGAGTGCAACGAAAACGGGCTGGTCCGGTGCCCTCTCTGCTGCTCATGAACGGCGGCAAATCCAACCGGAATTCGACAAACCGTATTTCTTGTGATGGTGAGATGAATAACATAACTCATTCCTTATGAGAAGAATGCTGAAGGAATCAGCAGTGTACATATATTTAGCTTGCAGGCGAATATAGGTTATTCGCCTCGGGGCTGTTGTTGTTGCTGTTGTTGGTGTTGCTGTGCGGCCATGGCGCCGAGGTTGGTGCTAATGGTGGATCTGCTGCTTGGAATTTCTTGCTGCTAACTGCAGCATTACCTAATGTAACTACTTAGACATATATTTATATTGATGATTTATCAATAATATTGTCCATGACTTTGACAGAGGCTCTTTTTCAAGAATGCTCTGATATACTCCATATATATATATAATTTTCACCTATTTATTTTGCAGATAGTTTCTTGAATCTTGTCTGAACTAAAAGTTGGATGGTCCATTCTTGATCAATCTTGATTCTTGCTGCATTTTGGGTTTTCAATTTCATTCATTTTAGATATGAAATACTATAATCTTCTTGGGTTTTGATGAAATCTCACTCTCTTTTTATTTGAATATTTATGAATATCCCAACGTGCAGAGCTTCATTCTGCATATATTTTATTGCCTGACAATAATGCAGACAGTTGGAATCTAAGACAGCTTCTGTTGAAGAAGAAAGAATAAAACCCTTTTTCTTTTCTTTTTTAATAATAATAATGACAATTATTGATTCGAGACCAAAAGAAAGTTTAATTGTCGATACAGAATTTGAAAAATTATTATCAATTTGTGATTCGAAAGATAAAATAATTCTCAGTCTTGAGGTCCTGAATTGAGAATCGTATGATCTTTCGGGTCTTAAATTTAAAGTTTTTGTGTTGAATTGAGAATTAATCTTTCGAGTTTTGAATTGATAATTAAATTATATTTTGGTTCTGAATTTTTTAATACTTCTAATTATAAAGAAGGGATATCAAATCAAAGAAAGTCATGATTCTTGTTTATTGGCTGCCCTCTCTCTCTCTCTCTCAACTTGGCGGACATGGAAGTAGAGCAAATAACTTAGATCACTTCACTAATTTATGAGTTAACCAAGAGAAGTCGATGATCCTGTACAAATACAACACTCTTTCTTACAATTCTAAAACACATATAAGATGCACAAATCTCTGAGCTGGGAAGAGCCATAGATTCTCTCTCTAATAACTAATGTAGACAGCTTAGAAGGGCTCAGATATAAATACAATAGGAAAACACATAGTTACTTGAGCTGACAAAATTACCAAGCTACATGCTTCTCAGGGGGGATGGTGATTTCTTGTTTTAGCAGTAAACTATTGTGTGAGAGGCACACATTCGAGCTCGATCTCCAGGATACCCCGTTCGACGTTCTGCAACCTGATAGCTATTTCCTGTTTAACCTTACCATCTTCTAAGACAATGGCACCATCTCTGACCAGTGTGTTCTCCTCTTTGCTTGCTTTCCAGTTCCCCAGCTGCATCGGCTCACTGATGGAGGAATACTCAGTCGCTTTGGCAGCCGAGAGAAGCGGTTGAATGTCGATCTCCGCGCTCCCCATGAAGTCATCTGTGGAGAAGGTGTCTTTGTCATACACTAGCTGCAAACACATTCATTATTAAGTTAGTTGGATCCATCCATTCATTCATGAAATCAGTTAGTTGTCCAAGATTTTACCAATTTGAGGGGAGGGATGTCTTCTGGGATTGACAACATGAGTCTTTCGTTCCAGACCGGGTTGAGGTTGTTCTTTATGACCCGCGTCTTCATTGACTGCAGAAGCCGAAGGCTAGTGGTTAGAGGTAGTATAGTTGATCAGGATCAGATCGTTTCACCAAGTTGGTGAGTGCAGAAGAATGGACATGGACATGGACATGGGGCTTACTTGGTTTCCAAGCGTGAGGATGACATACGGGTCACTCGAAACCATGTCCCGGACAGCTAGGTCAGTGCCTCTCACGATGTTAACATTGATCAATCCCACAAACTCAACCATACCTGCCTGTTGAATGTAAGAGAAGAAGTGAGAAACAAGATACCAGAATCTAGAGGTGGCCATCCGGAACTGGAACCAGAACCGCCACAAACGGTTCCAATCCGGAACTGTAACAGTTTCCTGGTGGGCCAGTTCTGGTTCAAGAATTTAACCGGAACGACAGTTCCGAATTGTTGAACAGCCAAAATTTTAAATTTAAAACAAAATTAATAAAAACTTGAAAATGGTTATGAACCAGCACTGTTTGAACCGTTGAACCGGATGAAAAATTTAAAAATTTAAAATTTTAAACCGGCCAATCAGAGTGCGCCATGTCACCCCGAACTGGCGGTCCGAACAGGAAACGGCGGTTCAATCAATATTTTTTAAAATAAAATTTAAAAATAATTTGGACCGAACAGCCGTAACCGCTACAGTGACAGACTTAAGGTTCCATATTTTTGGAACTGGAACCAAAACCGGAACCGTGGCCACCTCTACCAGAAACCAGAGTGCTATTTTGCAGCTCAAACCATTACTTACCATTGAGTTGCTTTTCTTGGTCGCCTTGTGCTCCCTTCTCCAGCTATAGCGAAACGCGTTGCCTAGACCGTGCATGCGCGTCGTGCTTTGTTTCTTGTAGTGTTTTTTCTCAGATCCTGATTGAGAAGAACAACTCGAAGAGCGGCTATGAGTTGCTGTAGTTGGTGTTGGATAGGGGCAACACATGGGTAATTCATTGTTCACAAACTGATGAAGCTCATATTTTCTCCTGACCATGCCAAAAAAAGAAATCCAAATCCCAGATTCAAGAAAGTATATCAGAAACATACAGATTCTCAAGAAAAAATGCAGCACTACCTGATGAAATCAGTGCGTTCCTCGGAAGATGCATCTGCTTTCGGTTTCTTGTAATCTTCGGGCATGTTGGTTTCGTATTTGAAGTTGACGGCATTGTTTCCTCCCATCTCAATCAACGCATCAACTTGCTCGTCCGTCCACTCGTCAAGCTTCACGGACAACACCTACAATGCAAGACATGAAAGATGTAACAAGTCCTACACTCGGGGCAAGAGGTCATATATTCAAGACATCCTCAGGACATCTGGGTGTGTGAGTTTCTGACCTTTGTTATATGCACACCAAGGCTTCTATGCACGCCGGAGCACTTTATACATATGAATGCTCCGATGGTTGAGGATCTGGTCATAGCGAACGGATATATACATAAGTTGTAGTGAAATTTCTCGGGTTTCGACGAAATGAAGTTGAGTAGACCTCAAGACATATCTAGAGCTGTCACAACTGTTGAAGAACATAACTCTGAGAGAGACTTACACCCATTTTGGATCTGGAGCTCCACAATCAGCACAAAAATCATTGCCGGCTTCGGTTAAGACACTCTCCAGCCTCTTTCTGGCATCTGCTCACACAAAAATCAGTAAAACTCCTCTCATCAATGCATAGTTTCTTTCAAAAACATCCTATTAGCTTTAAATCCTAATCCCATTTCATAAACTTCATAATAAAGAATATCACATTCTTTCAACAACCAAGAATTGAATCCTAACACCAAAAACTTTGGTAGGAAACCATCAAAGTGATTGGAAATCATTCACTTACCAACTGAAGGCTCCTGTGATTTCTCCGGGTTGTCGCCCCAGCTCGCGGTCTCCAGTTGGAGGAGGTCATAGAGACAAGAACTCGAACCAGCTGCAGTGACTGCATATGGAATAGTGATTGTCAGAAAACTCATGTTGCTAACTATACTTCATGAGATGATCAAATGTGATCATTTACAGCATACAAACAATCTTATATCAAGAAACGCCAAAATGAAGGATCATTCTAAGCAAAAAAAAACTAGTTTAAAATCAATATCAATCCAAGCCCATGAAATTTCAAGTTCCTTCAACCTCTGAAAACACAAAAAAACCAAACATCAAACACCTTACCTGCAGGACCTTCAGTTTCCTCATTTTCTTGTTCAACCGACATTTCGACCTCAGAAAATCCAAGCCCAATCCGAAAACAACGCTAAGATTTGAAACAAACCATTTTGATGTTATTTTCCCTGCATTAACACAAAAGGGTCACATGAAAAATCCCTAACAAATCAATATTTGCAACATTATGATCATATTTCCCAAGGAGAGAGAGAAAAAAGGCTAAATCGTAACCATACAATGATCGGAAGGGGAAGGTGGGGGTTGCAATGTTAATTGAGGTTGTTGTGGATGATGATGATCAAATCATTGGGAAACTTGGAAACACGTTTCACCACAACAAGTAGTTGCATGGAATTAAATAAAACGCCAAGTTGCTACAATCCAAATAATTTATGCAGATGTCGAATCTTTCTTTCTTGTTCTTGACACGAACACAATCTCCCCCTCCCTCTCTCTCTCTCTTTCTTGTTCTTGACGGGAAACGGTAATCAGAGAATTGATGATGATTTGAATATGGGTTTTGGTGAATTGTGAAAGCGAAAATTGCAGGCGGAGGGTGAATGATGGTTGATAATGCATCAATCAGTATTTACTTAAAATAAAATTTTGAATGAAAAAAAAAAAAAGAAGAAAGTTTTATGGTGGTTGGCCATTCTACGAAATACGAAGATAGCTGAAATCTTCTGTCTCAGACGCGCAATTTGAGCGCGTGTCCCACGCGTCGTCGGTATTTCCCTTTAAATTCTTCTATTTTGAAATTTATTCTACATTTCATCAATGTCTTAAATATTACTCCATCCCATCCGTTCCGAGTTATTAGTCTCATATTCCTTTTTCGTTTGTCCCAATTTATTAGTCTCATTTCCTAAAATGGAAAAAAATCTCCTCACACCAATAAAATATTAATTCCACTACACTCACAAACATTGGTAACTGTGCCAAAAGCAAATGGGACTAATAACTCGGGACGGAGGGAGTATAAATTTATAATAATATTATAGAGATATTATGGTGCCTCATTTTATTGATTGAGAAAATATTAGGTTGAGAATTTAACATTTCCATGATTATATAATGGGAAAACTATGAATTTACCACAATATCAGTTAACTCTGAATTTTATTTTATTTTTTAATATTAGGGAATTACAGTTCAATGTTTGATAAATTATGAAACTTTATCTCAACTGTATTATCAAATTTATCTAATATGTATTTTTAATTTTTATTAGTTAAAACTACTTTAAATTATTAATCGCTTAGGATTTTTTAAATAATGAAAATAAATATAACGTAAAATTTAATAATATGAAAATAAGTGGGGTAAACTTCCCTTATTTATCAAACAATATACTATAATTCTCTAGTAGAAAAAATCCAGATAAATTTAAAATTAATCAATGCATTATACTCCCTTCGTCTCATGGGAATTGTCCTCATGAGATTCGGCACAATAACCAATGTAATAGAGATAGATAAAATTAATATTTTATTAGTGAGTGTGCATTAATTTTCCATTTTAGGTAATGGGACAATTCGTGTGGGATGGACGAAAAATGAAAGAGAGACAATTCGTGTGGGACGGAGGGAGTAGTAAAATTTGAAGTTTTCCATATGATATTTAATCATTGAAACAATGAAAAAACAAAAATAATACTCCCTCCGTCCCAGGACACTTGCGACGTTTTCCTTTTTGGTCCGTCCCAGAACACTTGCAACGTTTCCTTTTTTGGAAAGTTTTTATTAATTAATTACCCACTAAATCTACTCTACACCTACCCCACTTCTCTCATACCCCACTATCTCTCCTAATCATTAACCTACTAATCTTACCCCACTAACTCTTCTAATCACTTTTTCTTAACCTCCGTGTCGGGTCAAACGTCTCAAGAGACCCGGGACGGAGGGAGTAACACTCTTTTTTTTTTTCTAAGAGACAATAATACTCCTTCTGTCTCGCTAGATTAATCTCAATTTCTATTTTTGTCCGTCATTTCTTAAAATAAAAAAAAAATCTTCACATTAATAAAATATTAATTGCACTACATTCATAAATATTGATTATTATATTCGGTCAAAACGAGATTAATGACCCGAGACGAAAGTAGTAGTAAGACTCACTATGTAATATACTTTCATTTTTCCTTAGAAAAGACCGGCCGTGACACATGGCATACTGGGCCCTGTATTTTGACTTCATGTCAATTATCTTTTTCATCTAAAAAAAAGAAGAAGTAAAATAAAATATTCTTATTCACTTTGGATAAGACACCTAATTCCAATTCATCTCTCCACTTTTTTCTAAAAACCGACGACCAAACTTTCTAGAAAATACTCCCTCCGTCCCACTACAATTGGCATACTTACCAAATTGGACGTCCCAACCAAATTGACACATTTCTAAAAATGGCAACTTTCTCACACTCAACAATAAAATATTAACCCCACTAACTTATTCTACACTCACAACTCTTAATTTCCGTGCCGAAAAGAAACATGCCAATTCAAGCGGGACGGAGGGAGTATTACTTATTTTTATCTCTAAAAACCTCAAAAATGTTGTCCACAAGTTGGAAGCCCATAGAAAAATAAATGAAACGAAAATAAAAGTAAAAAAAATTGGAAATTGAAAAAAGCAAAACATTGAATAGGATAGGCGTGGATGATTGATAGGGAGGGCCATGTTATAGAGCGTAGAAATAGAGGGTCAATTTCTTGTGCCCCATTTTTCTGCACCATTGTTTGTGCAATCCTACCCACTTTCCTCTTTTTTCAATTTAATTATAATATTAAATAAAGATCGATGTCGTTACATCATCAGCACTTCAACAACGAGTATAAGTCAAATCGATTCACAAGTTACTCACAATCCATTAGGAAAAAAAATTCAAATTTGGTTCAATATTAATCGAACTTGAGCTACTCGGCTTAGGTATTCTCGACACAATAGACTCGAAAAGTTTCATTGAACTCGAGCTTAAATCTAGCATGAGTCGAACTTGTGAGTCAAATCAACTCACAAGTTACTCAGGATCGATTAGGAAAAAAAATATTTGGCTCAATATTAATCAAACTCAAACTACTCGACTAAGGCATTCTAGACACAATAGACTCGAAAAACCTCATTGAGCTCGAAACTAGGGATGTCAATAAAGCCCGAAACCGATGGGTCGGCCCGAAATCAGTGGGCTAAAATGCGGGTTAGGATAAAAAAAATTCAACCCGAAATTATTTTTAACCGAACGGGTTGAACCCGACGGGTTGGCGGCCCGAACGGGCTGAGCCCAGTGGGTTGCGGGTCGGCCCGTAGGTCCGACAATATTTAATAATTTATTATTTATTATTTTTATATCCTACTATACCCATTAATTATATATCTAATTTCCTAGACCTAATTTTCCGTCACACAAAATCTCATCAATCTCTCCCAATGACGTAGTCCTTTACCCTCAAATCGAAAAATCTCTCATTTCTTTCTCTTTCACTGTCTTCCACTCGTCACTCTCCTAATTAGCGTACCTACTCATTTCTTCCTTTCAAGAACCTTTAGCCACTCGTTGTTATGTTCAACCAAGTGAAAACTATATTTAATTTTCAATCATTATTTTATCATTTTTACGTTGAGAAATGTACTTCTATTATTTAAATTAATTGGTATATAAGGATTGATGTTTTTTTTTCTTTTCAAACTATGATTATCCACTTATCTCTTTTTTTGCAAAGATATTGATATTTGATGTCTTTTATTTATATTGGTTCATCATTTTCTTTTTTTATTTTGTTTTAGGGGTTGTTAAAATATTTTAAGAAAATCTTTACAAAAATAAACTCGTTAATATTGCCAACCCGACGGGTCAGCCCGAAAACCGGTGGTTTAGGGTTAGGTTCAAGAAATTTTAGCCCGATAAAAATTCAGCCCGATTCAACCCTGACCGAATAGCCCGCAGCCCGATAGAGTTAGCCCGAAACCCGACGGGTTAGCCCGATTGACATCCCTACTCGAAACCAGTGAGTCACATCGACTCACAAGTTACTCAGGATCGATTAGAAAGAAAAAAAAAATCAAATTTGGCTCAATATTAATCGAACTCAAGCTACTTTGACTTAGGCACTCCGACACAATAGACTCAAAAAGCCTCATTAAATTCGAGCTTAAATCAAGCATGACTCGAACTTAGAGAGAAGCTAGTCTCTCCAAATTTATTATTTAACCATAAATAATTTATTTCTTTAAATTAAAAAAAATAATTAAGAAATCAAGCTCCACTCGAACTGAACTTAACATCCAGTCATACTCAACTCGGCTCGTAACCACTTTCAAGGGTGAGAAGTGAGAACATCTTTGTTCCTCTACCGACATAGGAAGACCCTACATGTATACACAACCAACAACAACAAACAAGTCCCAATCTAGATATAATTAACATCTTCTCCATTGCTGTGGAAATTAACTTTGAATATCAAGAAAACTGCAAATAGAAGTGGAGCATCACAAGAATTTCCACAGAAAGTGATTCATGCTGCTGTGTTGACATAGTTTTGTTAAGGGTTTTTCACTTACGACAACAAATGCTTTATTACAAAAGGCATTGCTAATTGGACTTCTTTACCAGGTATGCATCCCAACCTTGAAGCCGGTATTCCTTGGCTGCCTCTGCCGGGTTTGCGGCCTTGATGATTCCGCGTCCCACAATGATCACGTCGCTGCCTCTTTCTCCGATGACCTGAAACCATACAACTTTCTTGTGAGCTAGGGAAGATCAGTTACAGTGTAGTGAATCAGCTTTCTGAATTGGTTGTGTAATAAGTGTAACTAATTTCCAACATAATTCCTGCATGGCTTGCTTTGACTGATTCTCCATGAAAAAGACTTGTGGAATCTATGTTTTTGGAGCAGAGACAAGGATCATGAAGTTTGCAGAAAATTACAGTGATTGATGAGAGATAAAATCTAATAACACACCAATGATCCACGGAGACAAGTAGGGTGAGCAAAACCGAACCGAAACCGGGGGCTTCAGTTCGATTTTTTAGTGCATTCGGTTTCAGTTAGGTTTGGATTTTTTAGAGTTTTCGGTTCAGTTCGGTTTTTAAATCGAATATTTTATATATATATATATATATATTTATATAATTTAAACATAAAAACAATAAAACATATAAAATTAAATTATAAAATCTTTATTTTATTTTAAATATCTAAATCAAACCTAAATTAAAATACTTAATACATCAAAATATATGTTTTAAATTCAAGTATTTTATAAAAATGTGCATGAAATTTCGGAATCGCCAAACCGAACTGAAACCGACTATTTGGTGCGGTTCGGTTTGTACAATATTAGTGGTTTGGTTCCGTCTGGATTTTGGAAAAGTTTGGTTTGGCGGTTTGATTTGGTTTTTAGACCGAACCGACCGTTGCTCACTCCTAAGAGACAAGGAACTTTCGAGGAAAACTGTCATGTTCTTGAAGGGCTATCTAGAGGCATCAAGATGCAAGAAACCTCGAAGTCAGCGATGATTTTTTCTAAGTTTTCATCAGGAACACACAAGCAAGTGCACCAAACCTTGAGTTGCAGAAAGCAGTGCTGCCTTTTTCCGTTCATAAACAAAATGACAGACCTTTAAAGCACAGTAGGGTGTATCCATCAAGATTCACCAAATTTTTTAAAATTTAAATATTATCATCACAGGCATTCAGATTAATGTAATAAACCAAATGATACTTACAGAGTGAGGAGTGTTGTATTGTTGGCCCAAAGCATCTCCACCTTTCACCAGTTGAACACCAGGGGTAGCATGGATAAGAGCTGGATTTCCTGGTCCACCGGGCCACGATGCTGGGTTCACGGATATGAACCCGATGACAAAATCAGGATGATCTTCGGCAATCTTCACTGCTGCAGCTGTGTAGTCACCCTTGGCCAAGTTACCAGCCGAACTCATTTCAGCGAGCAGCAGCAGACCTCTGCCGCGTGACAAACCCTATCACAACATACAAATTAAGTATGGAGTAATGTAATAGCATCCAATGACAAACACAAAGGTAAGCAAATCTAGACCTTTAGCTTTAAGCCATCCACAATTGCTGGCCCGGAAATGATATGAGCATTCACTATATCCGCCCAGTCCAGTATACGGAAGATACCTCTGTACAAAACCAAATGAGAACTGTCAGGAACTTCCATAGAAACAAAGCAAGAGAAACATCTTACCCTTCGTATTGCATGGTGACTGTGTTGCCAATGTCAGCAAACTTACGATCTTCGAAGATTAAGAAGTTGTGTTTGTCTGCAATCTTTAGAAGATGAAGCAGAATTAGTTATTCCCAACATCACTTTAGCAAACAACACATGCAACCTATTAAGACTAGGCAACTACCAAGATGCTTGATCAAGAGACTGTAGTAGTCAGAGCTACAGTTATTAATGCTTAAGATAACAAAAATATTGGGAGAGTAGGGATGTACCGATCGAAGCTTAGATCCAAAATCTGGTGTGAAGTCAGGTAATATATCAACATGGGTTTTCAACATACAGATTTCAGGCCCAACCTGCAGAAGAACCCAACCAAAAGGTGAGTGAGGCCATTCTCCAGAAAATTCATGCTATCAAAATATCAACAAATCTCACAAATAATAAAAATAAATAAAATACTAATATAGAAAGTAGCATCACCATGACTGATTTCAGTGCCTTCATGATATTACATAATGATGTGCTCTGCAGTATATTTTCTAATTATTCAAAGACTTGTAACTAGTTATTCGAATAGAGGCCGGTCAGAACTGTTACTTAAAAGTGTAGCCCTACAAATGTCTAGAAAATTAGAAATTTCAAATGCACAATGAACTTCTAGTAGCAGGTAACTCAGTTAGACAATCTTTGCATGCTCAAGTGGACATGGTAGCATCATAGGAGGATCTCAGTAACCGGCATCAAGAAAATCCAAACATTTTCTACAAGGTGTGAAGGTAGTATAAACATTTTTCACAAATGACTAGAGGAAAACCATAATAGTTGAAAAACTAACTGAATCATTTATCCATGTACCTTTTCTGCAATATCAAGCAACTCAGCAGCAGTAGCAACATCAGCAGCCAAGCACAGGTTAGATTCTTTCTTAACCATAATCTCAAACAGCTTCCTTCCTGTAGGATTCTTTGCCATCTTAGCCCTCTCTTCAAATGGAAGTCCAACTTTCAACTTCTTGTCAACTACTGGAACCGACACCTTCCGGTTTTCCTCCAAGAACTTCATGACCATCTTCTCAGTCTCCTCTGATACTCTCCCTTTCTCCTTCAATATCCTCACCATTTCTGTCAGCTTCACCATTGCATGAAGGGTGATCCCATTTTGTGCCAAATTTTCCCTGCCCCCCTGTTCTCTGGTAGAAGAAGCAACGGAAAATACATGTTATAAGATATATTAGAACAATAAGCTACAGCCTATAATGAATAAAGTAGAAGCTTCAAAATCTATATGAAAATAAAAGAACCAACAAAACATTCAGATAAACAAACTCATATCAAGAATGTTGCAGCCAAAAATGATCAAAGGAGAAGCTTTAAAATCTATACAAAAATAAAAGGCCAAAACATCAATTTTAGTCCAAACTATAAGCTTTTTTTCAATTTCAGTACCAACTATTTCATTTCACAATTTTATGTTCAAAATATCAAAAACTATTCAAATCTAGGACGAACTAAAATGGTGTGGATTTCCAGCAAGCTCAGTCAACTTTTTTTATGTCGAAAAAATTTATGTCTTATATTTGAATAATTTTTTAAGTTTGGACAATATTGAATAATTTTCTAGATAGTTCAGACTAAAATTGATTGATGTTTTAGCCAAAATAAAACAACACCAATATTTTCAGATCAACAAACTAATATCAAGATTCAAGAATGTTGCAGCAGAAAAAATCAAGCTACAGAAAATACACAAAGACTGTATTTTTTTTTTATCAAAAGTTATTCTTCAATGGCAGAAGGCTAGCAACACTAGTTGGGAGCCGCACAAAATCCAAAAAAAAAAAAAAAGACTTCATCTAGGGAATACTCACCTATCAATCATGACCACAGCATCCGTGACCTTGAGCCCGGCGGCACGGAGCGGCGCCGCCGTCTCAAGAACAGAAGCGCCGCTAGTAACAAGGTCCTCAACAATAAGACAAACTTGATTCTGCTCAAAAGCGCCTTCAATAGCCTTAGCGGTGCCGTAATCCTTGACCTCCTTGCGGCGCATGAGCATGGGAATATTGGAGGAGACGGAGATGCACGTGGCGATGGGGAGGGCCGTGTACGGTACGCCGCAGACAACGTCGTAGCGGGCGGAGGCCGGGACGGTGGCGGCAATGGTCTGCGAGATTTGACTGAGCAGGGAAGGGTACGACACGATGAGGCGGAGGTCGATGTATATCGGGGAGAAGATGCCGGATTTGAGCTTGAAGTTGCCGAACTTGACGGCGGCGATGTCGTGGAGCTGCAGGACTAGAGATTCCATGGATTGCGGTGGAGGAGACGACATTGAGAGAGAAGAGACTGCTCGTATACAAGTGTGCGTGAGAGAGAGAGAGAGAGAGAGAGAGAGAGGGAGACTGCGCGGGGGAGAGTGGAGGGTTTAAGCGTGACAGTGACTGCCGAATTTATTCGATATTTGTGTGTTGATAATGGTGAGTGGATGAAGGGCACCAAAGTAAATTACTACACCGTAAGCATAATTAGGATTTTTCACCCAAATATGCTTTTTACTTTTATAATATACTTTAAATAATACTACACCTTCTTCTTTGAATTAATTACTAGATTGTTACATTTTTAATAATATTTATTATCTAATTATATTAATTTTGTTTCTTATGTAGATCTTTAGCGATAAAATATTAAAATTAGATCGAACTCACCTCAAGCTTTAAGATTTATTAGTTAACTGAATTTTTATAACATTTTACTTAACTGATCTCAATTGATGTATAATAAATTGTTTTCTCTTAGCCCTCTTTACACCACCCCTCCATTCTCTATTTCATTTATATAAATTTGGATATTGTGTTATATGCATTTTCATCATTTTTTATTGGAGGGAAGTCTTATTATGTACTCCCTCCGTAGTCCGTCCCAATTTTATTGTCCAATTACTTAAAAATGTAACTTTTTTACACTCAAAAATAAAATATTAATTACAATTCATTTATTCTACACTCACAATCCTAGGTTATTGTGTCCGGTCAATCCGGGACGGAGGGAGTATGTCCATGTGGTGAACTTCATTTTTTTTATTTGTACATATGGGAGAATATTAAAAATCGATAAATTAAAATTGAAGGTTTAGAATTTTTAATTGATATATAAAATGTACTCCATCCGTCCCATTTTAATAGGCCCCTTTCTTTTCGGCACGGAAATTAAGAGCTGTGAGTGTAGAATGAGTTAGTGGAATGAATATTTTATTGTTGTGTGTGAAAAAGTTGCCATTTTTGGAAAGAGGCCAATTTAATTGGGACGCCAAATTCGGTAAGTGGGCCTATTCTAGCGGGACAGAGGTAGTACTAATTTAACTTCCACGTCACTCACATATTCACATTGAAGCTCGAACTCATAATCTATTAAACACAAAAGCACTTAAACCACTTGTGCCCAAGCTAGGATGCTCACATCCATCTTTTTTGTCTTTCATCACTTCTCTTCTCTTCGTTGGGGTAGTTATTTTTTTAGGAATCGAAATAATAAATTAGAAAAATAAAATAAAAGAAATTTTACATAAACATCGAATTTAAATCCTTTCTTGCACACTATCACAACCACACTTTATTTTTATAGTTTAATTTAATAATGGAAATGACAGTTTGTGGTTATAGATGGTCTACAACACCCTCTTTTGTGTTTTGACACAACAAAAGATTCAAATCTCAAAACAACTCTTTTGGAATATTTTTCACTTGATCGATAAAATATTATATCCTTTTTTTAAGAGGCCAATAATAAAATAACCAAAATAATAATATTAAAAACAAAAATACCTATATTTTTAATAACATATATGTTATATCCAATATTCCATATTACCCTTCCTTTTTAGCGAAAAAAGTCTACAAAATTTTAGAGAAAGTCTACAAAAGTTGTTCCCAATATTTGAAAAAAGTTTTAAGTTTGAAAAAAAAAAATCTGGTGAAGTGGTCGGGCTAAATTGCCGGCGTAACTGTGATATTTGTGTAACCGCTTGTTTATTTTTTAATTATGTCACTTATGCTAAATTTATTATACAACGTTTGGTGCTATAATCAGGAATAATCGTGAAATGTAACATAATTGATTATCAGACTTGGTTAGGTGGCATAATCAGGTATAACCATGAAATGTGATATAAGCGATTATGCTTGTGTATAATTCCCAAAATAGAGGATAAAAAAGGATCTTCACGATATTCGGTGTATATAATGAATGTTTTTATAAAAGTGGATTTTTATGCTTTTTAGTTTTTTAAAATAGGTACTTATGGCATTTAACTTTAAAAAAAAATTAAGTTTATGAAATCTTAAACTACCTAAAATTATATATAAAATACAACTATATATAAGGTAATTTTAAACACAATCACAAAATTGCTCAATAACCCCCCTTATTTAAAATAAATAAAATTATTATTTATTATTACTGTTTTATCCTTACAGCCCATAATATATTCTTTGTTAATTTTTCTTTTTTGTTTTTCCTAATCTCCAACCACCTCACCTTTTATAGTCGCAAAAAATGTTCTATCATTACATATATTTTATTACAGAAAGAAATAGTTACAATTTTATTTTATTTAATAAGCTATAATATAAATTAAAGAAATTATTATTATATATATATGACATTCAAAAAATATTTTATATTTATTAGTGATAAATTATTAAAAGTAATATATACGCGCCGCGCATCGCGCGGGTGGAAAACTAGTATATTTCAATGATGACAGTAGTTGCACAAGACAAAGAAACTCACAGAAATCTTCAAAATTTAATATTTTTTAATGTTGCTAAATTCCGCCACACAACTCTAAATCAATTTAAAATGTTCGATAAAAAAACTCAAAGCTCGACTCGTTACTAAACGAGTCAAACTTGAGCATGATACTTCTCGGCTCGACTCGGTTCGATTACACCCCTACCTGTGCAGTATTAATTAAGGGCGTAATCGAACCGAGTCGAGATGACTGGTGTTGTGCTCAAGTTTGATTAGTTAAATATCGAGTCAAGTTTTGAGTTTTTTTAGCGAATATTTTGAAGTTTACGAAACTTATTAGGTCTTAGTCAAGCCTAAATAACTCTTTTTAATTTAGAATATTTTTTTTAAAATTATTTAGTACAAAATTAATATCACATATTTTTTTTATTACCATTACTCTTAAATCATGAAGATATTATTTTTAAAAATTAATTATTTATGCTTCTTATTAATTTTAGCTGACAATATTTGCTCAAGAGTTAAAAAGTATTACACTTTCAATAAACAAAATTTTATCAAATCAATATTTGAATAACTCACGAACAACTTAATTCATTTAATGATTTACAACTACAATATATAAGTATCTTTGCAAAAAACAATGATAGTTTTGCTAAAATCTATATTACTTTAGTAAAATATTACAATAAAATAACAAAAAATGATGAAAAGCTCGATGAAAGCAGTAAGGAGCAACCAAAAAAAGTGCAAAAGTAATATTTCGATCCATTTTTTCTTGTAATTGTTGGTCCCACAAAACATTTTAAATGCATCACATCCATTGATTAAAAAGCAAATTAATAAAAAAAATGATGTGGTTGTCCTTGCAGTTATAATGCTTGAATAAAATGACTAATGATTGTAGCTGTAGATTACTAAGAGTTTAGTTTCAAATCATAAATTTTTTTTTTGAAGTAATAAGTGGCCTTGGTCGATATTGATATTCTTTAAGGTATAAGGGGCAACCAACACTACTTTTTTTTTAAAAAAATAGTAATACATTTATTTAAATTCATCGCCTTAATCGCCTCATCATTGTAGCAATTTCCGTTTCGGTTTGGAATCTTGAATCGCCGGTTCTGATTAATGGTTCGGGACTAGCCATTGGAATATGCAGTTTGGAACAAGAATTGGCCACGATGACTATAGTTTTTGAAAAATTTACCGTTGGAGTCGGTTTGAGCGATTCAAACCGCGAGTTTACGATGGCAATTTTTTAAAAAAATTTGGCTGCCGATTCAACGGTTCGAAACTGTTTATTTATTTATTTATTTTTTTCAAAAATTCAAATTATTTCCTGCCAGTTCAAACGGTTCCGAACAGGGACCACCAATTCAGAAACATTTTTTTTAAAAAAAAAAATTATAATGAAAATATGACAGTTCAACGGGTCGGAACCGCCGGTTCTAATTCCAATTGTTTCCTTCAACCTGAACTGGTCCGCTCAAAAACAATTACGGTTCCGGTTCAGAACCGTGAACCGGCTGGCCAGTTCGGGCTGTTCCCGATAGTCATCTCTAGGTTCATTATTCCGCAATGACACTACTTTAAGCTTTTCTTGTTACCTTGTTAGCTACAACTTGATATTTAGAGAAGTTGGTTCCATGATCGTGATGGCTTCACAAATACAGTGTTTGACTATGCTTCCAAAAGATACAAGAAATTCCACAACATACATCAATCAACATATAGATCTAAGTCTAACCTCCGATGGAACGATCGACGAACCTCGCGCTACTGCTCCTTCCAAATCCTACCAGTAACTCTGAGTTTCAGCTCCTTCCTGTCACCACCGGAGAAGAAGAGTGCCATGTTGCGCTGAATGATGAGACCGTCGAAGCTGTCGCGAACCTTACGGTGGCTATCCCGGATGCTTCGGGGAACTCCTTGCCACACCACCTTCCTCCCGTTGCCTCCGACCTCGAGGCTGTAGCTGTAGTTTTTAGCCTCACTGTCATCACCCATGAACCGCAGGAATGCAATGAATGCCGGCGCCATCCCCAGCTGAAACGCCTCGAAATGCAGACAGAAATACTGCCCGTAACAACTGAAAACCTGAGAGGCATCAGAAGAGGAGGAGCTGAGTGTCAGTGTCAACTGGAATATGCCTTTCTATAGACTGTAAGAGCTAGGGATGTTCGCAGTCCGGTTTGAAAGTAAAATCTCGGCCAAACTAATAGATACCGAGGTACCGTTTGAGATTTTTTCAAACCAAACCGTATAAAATAATTTGGACCGCCGATTTGAAAATATGTTTCAATTTTTAACAATATACTATATAATATATCGAGAGATTAGTTGATTTGTAGAAAACTAGGGTTTAATTGTAAATTAGTTGATTTATACTCCCTCCGTCCCGTGCTATTAGTCCCATTTGCCGTTTTGGTCCGTCCCAACCTATTAGTCCCGTTTCCTTTTTTTGGCAAAAAAAAAAAAATAATAAAATAACATTTTCATTTAATTTAATTTAATTACTTAAATGCATTTTTACTAAAATACCCCCCAAACCCTAAACCAATTTACCCCCCCTACCCCCGCCGCAAACAAAACACCCACCCCAACCCTCATTTGTCACACCCCCAACCCTAATCGCATCTCGCGATTTCCGCCTCACCCCTTCGACTCTCTCGCCCCTCTTCATCTCTCTCGCCGAATCGCCTCTCACGATTCCGGCGCACCCCTTCGACTCTCTCGCCTCTCTTCATCTCTGTCGCCGGTGTTACTCTGTACCGCGATGATGAGTCGCACCTACTCCACTCACACACCCCCAACCCTAATCGCCTCTCGCGATGATGATGAGCCGACGAGTTTGTCTCTGTCTCCATCACCGCCGGCCGCTTGTGCCAGTGACGAGATCTACCCCCACAACTACGTCTCTTCTGCCGGCGTAGGCTTGGAGGCAGGGACGGCCGACGAAAGCCATGAAGATGCCGGAATTTTACCCTTTTAGTAATTGTGTGCATCCACTTACAATTTTGTAATGTTTATTAATGCATTTTAATATTAATTAATTCATTTGCCTTGGTTCCTGTGTCCCTTCCTATGGGACTAATAGGAAGGGACTGAGAGAGTATATTTTATTAATACATATTATAATATGATTTTAGTTTTAAAATTTAAAATTTATAATTTAATGTAAAACCAAAAGAGACCCATAAGTTGTATTAAAATTATAACCTTGAAATTTCAAATATAAAATAAAAATAAAAAGAGAAAAGTAAAATTATAATATTTAATTTTAATACTTATTAGTTGATTTTCTATTTTTTATTGATAAAAAAAATAAAACTAAAATAAGAATATATTGACCAAAAGATTTAAACATAGGTCAATTGTATAAGAGCGTAGAAACTTACCAAGTGAACTACAACTTAAATTAATAAATTATAATACATTTAATTATATATATATATATATATATTATATATATATATATAGTCGGTCCGGCCGGTTTGAGCCTTCAAACCGTAATCAAACTAGGTTTGACCGGTTTCAAAATTTTCAAACTGCAAGTTTGAAAATCAGATTTATAATCGACCAAATTAATCCGGTTTGACCAGTTTCGACCAAACCACGAACACCCCTAAAACAAGAGCAAGAAGAAGAAGGTTATTACCGTAAGCATCCACGTGGCATTCTCGACCTCGTGCGGATTGGACTTAACGTACCGATGGTTGAACGTACTTCCGCTGTGCATGTCGACCTTGTGATCATCTTTCAAGTGGCTAACAAGAAACGGAATATCGCCCATCGCGGAGCAGTCTGATCCGGCATATGGACAGCTGTAAGGTCGGAAAGCGCATTGAGACTCGTGCTTGAGCTTGCTGTAGTACGGATAGATGCCGATGCACCCCAAGTTCTGGTACTTACATGGAAGCTCGAGGGACGCTGCTACCTTCTCCAATGCAAGGCATCTGATGTTCCCGAGCTCGTGTCTGCACGTCGGACATCGGTTGTGCATCCGAGGTTTGCACCCGGAACACAAGGTGTGACCATTGGAACACTGCAAAGCAAAGATAATGGAAATGAATAATCAGAATACAGAATCCAACAGCAACATTCCAGATTTTTCAAGGTGTGTGTTTGTCCAGTTTTTGTTTCTTTAGCTTGAGACACAAACAAATAGGAAAATGCAACATCACTCAAATTATAACAAAGGTAAAGGAATAGCTTACATTTGTAGTGTGTACATATTTAGCACTACAAACACACTGCTAGAATCCAACTCATCCCTTGGTTTTAAAAGGCACGAGGCGATGAGGTCTAAAAAAACTGAGGCGAGCGCCTCAAGCACGCGAGGCGAACTTATTTGTAAAATTACCTAAAAATTATATATACATCATTTTATAACTTAAATACACATTTTCAATGTTTTAAATGTATAAAAGATCTTATATTCCATGCAAATATTCCACCAAAACAACCAAAATATAAAACATAATAGATTTAAACATTTAAACTAATATCCCAAAGTTCAAAATGAGCTAACATAAAAATAAAAAAGCAAACAACAAAGATATAATATCTATAATTTATTTTATTATTATCTTTTCTATGATATCATTTATATATAAGGTTATTTTTTACTCAATATACTTTTTAAGGATATTTTTAAATAAGCTATTTCTTTAGAAAAGATATAATATCTATAATTTATTTTATTCTTTTCTTTTGTATGATATGTTTGTGATGCTGATATAAAAAAAAATAGAAATCAAATTTCAATTTTAAGTAATGTTGATATTTAGCAATTTAATAAACTTTGTTTCTCACATTTTAAAATATTTTAATTTGAAAATTGTAAAAAAATTATTTACATAACATGCATGTTACTACATCTATTGCCTCGCATACAAAATATCTCGCCTCAGGGCCGCCTCACGTAATCTGCGTGCCTCACAGCTCCTGAGGCGCGCCTTTTAAAACCCAGACTCATCCTTACAAAACTGACTTGTAAGGAGAGGGATACCTCACCATTATAAGGTGGCCCGGGCCATTATTTCCAATCAATGTAGCAGAAACCAATAATTTAATGTTTGAAATTTTAAGTTTCCAAACCCAAATTTCTTTATAGATTAGTTATCTCCAAACTACCCCTGTCATTCCCCTGGCTAACATGTAAAAGGGCAAAGGATAGTTTCAGACACTCTTTGAATTACTAATTATGTGGTTTCAACTATTGTATTTCCAATCATGGATACAAAGGGAAGCATCTATATGAATTTACTAGCAATGAGGTATCCCTAGTGTCAGTTATTTCACCAATTAAGAGCCACATTGATAGAGTCAGTTGAGAGAATAATCTAGAAGGAATCTAATTAGTTAGGAGAGTCTTATAAATAAGAAGCAACAGTAGCTGTTAGGAGTTATCTTCGGTATTCTGATATTAGGAAGCTTATAGCTGAGGGCCTCGAAAGAGGATTAGGGCCTCTTCGGAGGATTGTATCGAGTCATTTCACAATTCTAATAAACTATCCATCTTTCGGTTCTATCACACATAGCCTGAAGATTTAGATAGAATATATAGCAGTACCTGACTAATGGGAGGGTACATAGCATTCAAGCAAACTGGGCATTCCAGCAGATCACGAACACTACTTGTGACAACAGTTGCATTAGGTTTCTGTGCATTTTGAGCATTCTCATTGACATTTTCGCCAATATCGAGCACGTCTTCGTTTGGAGGTGGATCAATGACCTCAGGTTTATTTCTTGAGTCATCAAAATAGGAATTCCCACTTGCCATTGACAACATATGCAAGGATGTAACCTGCACAAACAGAGCCAGTTTATCGGTCAAAACCTGCGCGTAACATGTAAGGTTTTCATCATCAAATGCAGTATTTCTAAGAACACGAGAACACAAAAAAAATGCAAAAAATGCAGAGGCATTTTGGCTAATAACAATCCCTTTTTAAAACCAGGAGTGAAGCTCTAACAGCTGCTTATGGTGTAAATGTTTAATCAAACAAGGGAAATACGAAAAAATAAATAGAACAAAAAATGAATATAAATAATACTTGAACATATGAATACATTGCATAAGAAAACTCAAAAGAATGCAAAAGGGCTATATTTGATTCCAAAAGACTTTTTACCTATGCCAGACACTAATCTACCCAAACACGAAGATGTTGAAAGGTAAGAACTAAGAACACCTACCACTGCTCATTATAAGTAACCCACAAGCTGAAAACATGGGCAGTTAGGAATACCTTATGTAGGCTGCACCATTTTATTTGATCAGGTTCTACGCGTTGGCCACAGCCTTCGGATAAAATATAAATAACCTCTTTGAACGCCAGCAAAGCATAGTACACATGGTAAACCTAGGACACCATCTCTATGATCCTCATTAAAGATTAAATGTTAACGGTTGGTTATGTCACCAACAACCCAAATGTGGAAATTGGAAATCCTAAAATAGCACAAATTTGACCACTACTTCATAACTTTAACTGCATATCATAAATTATGAGGATCTCCAAACCCTGTTGCTCACTTCAGTAACAGAAATTAACACTTCTGTCTACATGCCCTTCAAGAAGATAATCCAAAAACAGAAAAAAAAAAAAAAAACCTAACCAATGGTAAATAATTCAATGGCTTGAATTGTGAGACCATCTCAAGGTTGGTCAGCTAACTACATTAATCTTCAAAATGGAGTTATGGTAGCTTTTCTAGCATAGATACATAATCCCCAAAAATTAACAGAATTTCAGACTAAGAGGAGTTACATACCATAGATCTAGAATATTACATGAACACTAGTACTCACCAAGAAAACAAGTGAAATAAAATCACCACGTACAAAACAAAAAAAATTATGAAAAAGGAAAACCGTAGAAGAAACAGCAAGAACAACATGAACGGGTTGTAATCAAGTAATCAACCGCTTCCAATCAATTCCAATATGGTAAAACCCAAGAGTTGAGAGGAAAACAATAGAAAGAAAACAGCATACAGTATCTAACAACACAAAAAAAAAAAAAAAAAAAAGTTACCTTGTGCCAAGAAATCGCTCTGAAATCAAAAACCCACCAAAGAAAACTGCCGGGTTTGTTGTGGGTCAGCCAAGAACGCGCCCACGGTCAACCAAAATTTATATTTTGAAGGAAAAATGTGATAATATTGAGAGAGAGGAAGAGCAGAGGAGTTTGCTGTTTTGTCTTTTGCCTGGTATGTAAGAATTTAAGTTGGAACAAATGGGAAATGGACAAATGCATTATCATATATAGCCATAATTCAAACAAATAATTCAAAGAAAGAAAAAAAATGAAAAAACTAATAATGGAGAGCACGAAATTCCAATTCAAAATAAAGCCCATGGGGCTGAATCTGAAGGGGGGGTGAGCGTGTTCCATCGGGTATAGAGACTCGAGACAAAAATCGCGAGTTCAAGAAAATGGGGCCGAAATTCCTTTCACGAAAAACTCGTTTTTGGATACTCCACACGGCGCTTATAAAATAAATAAATACTACTATTTTATTATGATCTATTTATTTATTTATTTTATTATTATTTGTACGTAATATTTATATAAATATCATATTAAAATATAGGTAGTTATTATATTAACTATATTTTAACGTTAATAATACTTTTTGCGTTATTACAATAACTAGATTTTAACATTTTTAATATTTTACATATATGCTATTCAATTTTGTTTTAATATATATAAAGAGTAGAGATCCACTCAATTGCTAAAATTAAAATTTGTGTTAAATAGGAATGAATCTCAGTCATTGGATTGATAGCGTCAATGGTTGAGATTAAAACATCAAAGATTAAAAAATCAAACATAATTTTCGTTCGTGCTTAATTGCTTTATAAATCATGCTTAATTCGATTAAGCATGATTCATAAAGCAAAAAAGCATTAAATCTAAAAAAAAAGCATTACTCTTAATCATTATTTTTTTAGATGAATTGTGTAGATTCATTCATATTTAATAGAAACTAATTTTTAGTATGTGATCCACCCCATTTAGAGATATTGTAAATAAAGTTAATTAAATTATTTGAATCATAAATAGCATTGTGGATGTGTCCAAATAAATGTTAAATCGTTATTGATAAACATAAGTATTTTGAAAAACTGATTGAAATCTCGAATGTATTTTTTTCCATTATGTTTAAGTATAGTAAAAATTTGTGCGATACAATTTCATATATTTTTTGGTGAGATATTTGTGCATTTAGATTGGAATGTTTATTTGTACATATTATATTTTGATGGGAATATTTATGTAAATAATGCATTTAAACATAGAAATAATATAAATCAATATATATTCAATATGTTTAAATATACTCCCTCCGTCCGAAACCAATAGGTACTTTTCATTTTGGTACATGAATTTCGAAGCTAGTGTTAAATAGCTAATTATGGTCGTTAATGAAATTGACAATCATTATTAACTTGTTTAATTTTTACAAAATTTAATTACGATTGCCAATTTTATTACTGACCACAATTAGTTACTAAACTATAGCTCCGAAATTCATGTGTCGAAATGAAAAGTACTTATTGGTTTGGGACGGAGGGAGTATCATTTACTCTTACATTACTTAGTTTTGAAAGGCACTCAATATAAAACGAACCCATAACTTTTTAATCACACACAATGTATTTTCACTACTATATCCTAAATATGAGATATTGATTTTTGTGTATAATTGATGAATGCCATTCCAATTTATTCTAATTAGAGTTTTTGATCCAGTTTTTATTTGCTTAGTAAATTTTATTATGTTTTTTTCATTAAAAAAAAAAATTACCCCGTATTTTTTTTTGGTAATTTTTTTTATATCTAAATTAGTTTCAAATTTAAGATAAAAATCATCCACAAAATAAAAGTATAGGATAAAAACTCAACCAAAAACACTAAAAATAAAATTTATTGATGAAATATAATAAAAATCCCAACCGAAATAATTAAGATAAAATCTTGTCAAATAAAAACTTTCGGCAAAAACTTGCGTTATACACGCCTAAACGGCTTAGGCGGGTTTTATCCATACCAAATGGGTTCACCCATCCTAAATAAGGTTTATTAATCCCAATTAGGGTATATTAGATGAGTTTGGGCTTTGGTTAATGAACCCGACTAAATGATTAGGCGCACCTAACTTGAGACCTTCCCAAAACTTTTTGGAAAAAAATTTCTAGTTATACATAATAAATTATCCTACATCTAAAAATTTTATGGAAAAAAAAAATTGAAAGAAGCGGGTCGGGGCTCGGTATCCGACCCGACCCGACCAATAATCCCCTTGAAAGAGAAACCTCTCACAGTCAGTTAGTCATTCACAGACACCACCTTCTTCAACACCTCTGCAGGGCTAATCCCTCTCCGTAAAATCGACGCCAATTTCCGGTTTAATCCATAAACCCTAAAACCCCAATCACTCTCTAATTCTGCAACTACATCGATTTCCCTCTGTCTGGGTCCCGACATAAATCATGCCGGATGTGCATTCCCTCGTGAATGATTTCGTAACCAAGCTAAACAAACGGTATTGATGAGAGAGAGAGAGAGAAATAAGTTTGAAGTGGTTTAATTTGATACAGTTCTGTTGCTTTGTTCTAATTTGTTGTTCAAATTGCGTGTGCACTGATAATTGCAGCCAAATCGAGGGGTCGAAGACGACGGCGAAACTCACGGCGGAGCTGCTCCGTTCGTTCATATCTCAGCAGCGGCTGCCGCACAGTAATCAAGCCGGAGCTCTCATTGACGCCGTCAAGGCGGTAGGAGAGAAGCTCATTGCTGCGAAACCTATTGGTATGTGTTAGCATTCCTCATCTCCTAATAAAACCGGGCCGGGCTTGTAGGGAGTAGAATGCTTGAACATTATATACTAGCCCGATCATTTTCCCAAATTTAATGGGTGCTCATCATTGAAATGGGTTGGTATGCGTTAGCATCACTCATCTCCTTGTAATATTGGCCTTGTAGGGAGTAAAATGCTTGAACATTATATACTAACTCGACCATTTTTCCGAATTTAATGGGTGCTCATCATTGAAATGGGTTGGTATGCGTTAGCATCACTCATCTCCTTGTAATATTGGCCTTGTAGGGAGTAAAATGCTTGAAGATTATATACTAACTCGACCATTTTTCCGAATTTAATGGGTGCTCATCATTGAAATGGGTTGGTATGCGTTAGCATCACTCGTCTCCTTGTAAACTTGGCCTTGTAGGAGTAAAATGCTTGAACATTATATACTAGCCCAATGACCATTTTTCCAAATTTAATGGGTGCTCATCATTGAAATGGGTTGGTATGCGTTAGCATCACTCGTCTCCTTGTAAAACTGGCCTTTCTAGGGAGGAAAATGCTTGAACAATATAAACTAGCCCCTGGGTTTAAAAAGGCACGCCTCGAAACAGGCCGGACCGCCTCAAGTAGTCTGATGCGCGCAGGGTCCGTGAGGCGCAATGGAGGCGCCCGAGGCGCGCCCAGGCGTTGATGCAGTGGCCTCGGGATTTCCCTTAAATTCCTCATCTTCTGCTGCTGTCTCTCAGCCACTGCCACCGTCCTTCAGCCGCTGCATCCTTTCTATGCAGAAGGGTTTGTCTAGTGGCGGCTAGTTTATATATATTTGTGGTTAGGGTTTTTCTCTCAATAAATTTAGATTAGCTTTCAATTTAAATTCTCAAGTTAATAGTTTTCAGTTCACACTACAGCATTCATTAGGCTGTCGTGTATTTTTTATTTAGATTTTCTATTTTTTTAAATTTATTAGGGTATTATAAATTATTAATTTATATAATATAATATCACAAAATATATATAAAGTTTTGAAAACATTTAATAAATACTTCTAAAAAATATAGTAAATAAATAAAATATGTATATTGGCATGATACATATGATTTTTATTTTATATTTAATATTTAAGTAATAAATAATATATATATATATATGTATTTTATTTATTAAAGGATCCTTGAGGCGCTCGCCTCGCCCTGATTCGCCTCGCGCCTCGTATCCTTGTCGCCTCGACTCGCCTCGCGCCTTTTTAAACCAAGACTAGCCCTACCATTTTCCCAAATTTAATGGGTGCTCGTCATTGAAATGGGTTGGTATGTGTTAGCATCACTCGTCTCCTAGTAAAACTGGCCTTGTAGGGAGTAAAATGCTTGAAGATTATATACTAGCCCTACCATTTTCCCAAATTTAATGGGTGCTCGTCATTGAAATGGGTTGGTATGCATTAGCATCACTCATCTCCTTATAAAACTAGCTTCGGAGTAAAATGCTTGAACATTATATACTAGCCCTACCATTTTCCCAAATTTAATGGGTGCTCGTCATTGAAATGGGTTGATATGTGTTAGCATCACCTGCCTCCTTGTAAAACTGGCCTTGTAGGGAGTAAAATGTTTGAAGATTATATACTAGCCCGACCATTTTCCCAAATTTAATGGGTGCTCATCATTGAAATGGGTTGGATGTGTTAGCATCACTCATCTCCTTGTAAAACTGGCCTTGTAGGAAGTAAATGCTTGAAGATTATATACTAGCCCGAGCATTTTCCCAAATTTAATGGGTGCCCATCATTGAAATGGGTTGGTATGTGTTAGCATCACTCGTCTCCTTGTAAAATTGGCCTTGTAGGGAGTAAAGTGCTTGAAGATTAAATTCTAGCCCGACCATTTTCCCAAATTTAATGGGTGCTCGTCATTGAAATGGGTTGGTATGCATTAGCATCACTCGTCTCCTTGTAAAACTGGCCTTGTAGAGAGTAAAATGCTTGAACATTATATACTAGCTCAACCATTTTCCAAATTTAATGGGTGCTCATCATTGAAATCGGTTGGTACTTGGTATGTGTTAGTATCACTCGTCTCCTTGTAAAACCGGGCTTGTAGGGAGTAAAATGTTTGAACATTATATACTAAACCGACCATTTTTACAAATTTAATGGGTGCCGCATCATTGAAATGGGTTGGTTCCGAAATCATGTTAGGATGCTTGCACATTAGCCCGAACCATTTTTCCAAATCAATGGAACATTTAATAGTATGTTAACTCTTCTAATTCGATAACCAAGTTAATCCAATTTTTCTTCTTGATAAATTAAGATATGTATCTGTTTCTGAATGCTTTCAATGTATTCTAGCTTGATGGTGTTGAGAGATTTTGATTGCAGAGTTGGCTGTTGGCAACATTGTCCGCCGCGTTCTACATATAATCCGAGAAGAAGATGTTTCTCTAGCGACTGCTGCTGTTGGTGGGTTAAATATTGCATCTGAAAGCGATGATGATGATGATGGCACCGAGCAAAATGTTCATCAAGTTCTTTCAGCTGCAGCTGTAGCTGCTGCTGCAAGAAATGCTTTAAGGCCACCTTCATTACAGACTTTACTTGAGGACATACCGAATTCAGCAGCTGCTCCTCGTACCATTTCTTCTGGAGGCGATTCGGAAGGAAAAAGCAAATGTATATTCTTTCTCTGATTGATTGCACATGATAATCTATATTCACTTGCAAGGAATGTGATTAGTTTTTTCTGGTGATCTAAGAAGGGGTCTTATATGCGAAGGGAATAATCTTCTGAATTCTTGCATACTGTTTTTTCCTTCCAGCTGCTGACAAAAACACAGTGACGCGGAAACTGAAACACAATGTCATTGAGGCAGTTAATGAACTAATTCAAGAAATCTCCAGTTGCCACGAACAGATTGCTGAACAAGCCGTGGAACATATACATCATAAGTATTGATTCACATCCCTATTCAATTGCTATCTTGTTATATTTGCGTTTGGTGCTTCAGTTGTCTGTGAGCTAATATTAGGTCTGGTGCATTTAATATTTAAACATGACATCTTCGAGGAATTATATTCAGTGTGTTATCACAAAGTGCTGATATTAATTCTTTATTCGTGCAAAATAGTCTCGAGAGATTTTAGATTCTTAAGTATAATACGTGGCATGAAGCGTTTCTAAGCAAAAATTGAATGTTGTTTGACTAGCAATCAGAATAAGCGAATATTGATGTAATAGTTTGGCTACTATTTGCTAAAGTTCTTTTTCCCCTTCCAGTGAGGTGATTTTGACACTGGGCGGTTCACACACAGTTAACGAGTTTCTACTCGCTGCAAAGGAAAAGAAGAGGTCATTCCGTGTATTTGTTGCTGAAGGTGCTCCGAGGTTGAATGTTTGAATGATTGATTGCCATTGCAATAGTTGTCAGTTTGTCTCTTCATTTATTTACTTATTTTTAATTTCGTGACCAAATCAGATATCAGGGGCATGCTTTTGCAAAAGAACTAGCTGCCAGAGGCCTACAAACTACAGTCATTACTGATTCTGCAGTGTTTGCGATGATTTCCCGTGTCAATATGGTACGTGATCATTGTATTGGACATTTTTGTGTTGTTTTTCATTTGCATTTGATTGGAAAAATCCTTCATTTAAAGGTTATAGTGGGAGCACATGCCATCATGGCTAATGGTGGTGTCATAGCTCCTGTGGGGTTGAATATGGTTGCCCTTGCGGCTAAAAGGCATGCCGTACCTTTCGTTGTGCTCTCTGGAGTTCATAAGGTACCGTGTTATAGGGCTCTATCTTCATGATTTGTTCGCCTGCATAGCCTTTAAAACTTTCGAGTCCTTATAAATAATTTTGCGATGAAATGAAATAAAAACCTTTCGACTGGTAATCACAATCTTAGTTAATGATGGGCTTGTCTGGTTCATAATAACTAAATGTTGTTGACATGTAATGCTGCTTTGCTATCAGCTGTGCCCTCTTTACCCTCACAACCCCGAGATCCTATTGAATGAACTGAAGTCTCCTTCGGAGTTACTGGATTTCGGAGGATTCTCAGATTGTTTGGATTTTGGGAGTGGCAATGGCTCGCCTCTTATTCATGTCGTGAATCCTGCATTCGATTATGTACCGCCGAATCTTGTCAGCCTGTTTATTACTGACACGTAAGTTCCTCTGAAGCTCAGTTTTTTTTTTTAGTTTTTTTTTTGTTTTAAATATAGTTGCAAATCGTGAACCTTAATTAATCTAATTTGAATAATAAGTAAGTGATTATGAATGCTCTGTTTAAACTGGTTTTCAACTAATATTTTTATATATCAAGTGCCAAAGCTGTTATGTTATAAAGTACTTCATGGAATTTCCAGTCGTAGGCATTTTTTTTTTTGAATGAAAATATATGTATTTAAAATCACCCATCTAAATGTGCTGGGGAAGCTCGAACCCATGACTTTTTATCATAGGCGAGGTGATTTCACCACTACATTCCGAACAAGGGACAACTAATTTTAATTGCTGAAATGATTGTTACTGTACATTCTTTCTTATCGATGAATCGTGTTTATACAGCGGTGGTCACAATCCTTCATATATATACCGGCTCATTGCTGATTTTTACTCTCCCGATGATGTAGTAGTGCGACAGAAATCAGCTTCTTGAACTTCACCTTTTTACTAGCTATGTTTATGAAACATTTTGGTAAGTCTTACATACTATGTAGAATGGGCCAACTAGTTTTAGTTGCTGAAATGATTGTTCAGCGTTATTGATGTTCTTCTTCTTCACTGATACCATTTTTATCGACTCGTGGAATCTAAAACTTGGCAGATTGACAAGTGCTAAATTCAAACAAGGATGGGAAAGGGTTGATCTTGAACTAGATACTTTGATGGCACCTGAAAGAGTAAATACCCTACATGGGGAGTTTTGTGGAAAGAATTCTTCAGCTGAGTGAAAATTTGTGTAGCATATGAGCCTCGTGCCTGCCTTGTTTTCTTGTGTAGTGAGAATTTTGAGATGATTTTGGCTCGTTTTGACTTGAGTTGACAGCTGATTTGTTTAGATATGCTAATAATTATCGAATTTTTTAGATATTCAGGTGTATCCTCTTTCACCTTGTTGCTTGCAAAATTTTCTTGAATTTACATTATTTTTGTACAAAGAACTTTATTTACCTATTACATCACTTTTTTTTTTCCATCATACTATATTAGTATACTCGTACATTGCACATTATCATAGAAATAATCACATGCGTAGTGGCATATACCCACGTTCACACATTTCAATTTCAATTCAAGATTTTAATAATATTTGTTGTATTTATAGTTATCTTAATTATGTTAAATAGTTACATTGATGATTATATAATTTTGGGTGGCAAAAATTTTGAACACGACTTATTTCATTTAGTATTATAAGTTGATTTGTGCGATCAAATATATCTACAGCCTAGGATGTCCTTAAAACTTGACTTGTAATATAGTATTAGCTTATGTTATATCCAATGGATCACATCAAACCATCAGCCAACTAAAAAGCATCCTCTACCTATATATATGGTCAGAAGAAAAACTCAGCCTACGTTTGATTGACTTAGTAAACGGGTGGTTTTGCAGTTTGCAGTCAGGGGCGTATCTACACTATGATTTGGGGATATGACTGTACCCCCAAAATTTGTTTTTTTTTTTACTATATATATATGTATTTTTTATTATTTATATATATTTTGACATATTATTTGTAGATATTCTTACATAATGTATTCCCATTTTAATTTTATTTATATATTATATCCTCAATTATAAATTTCTGGATCCACCAGTGTTTGCAGTCATCCCTAAACTTATTCTAAAATTGTAGCAGAAAATGATTATTTAAGGACAGGTAATATCATAGTGCATGACTAAAACAATAAAAGAATTCGAAACCATGCTTCGCAGCATACCGTTTGCTATGAGCTACAGCCATCCAGGAAGTCTCTTCAGTAGGATTTAACGAGGCCCTTGAGAATCTGGTTCTCTTTCTTAAGCTGTCAATATTTTACAAACTCGGACAATCATAATCTCGATTTGATTGTGCAGAAATGAATTTAGTCTAGATAAATATGCATGACATTTGTGGGCCTCACCTCGTCAACTTTTGCAGCAAGTTCTTCAACTTCTTTTTGCAGTGATGAGATAGTTCTTGATGTAACATCTTCGTAAGCTGACTCCACTTCTTCCACATAGTTGGGATCAAAGAAAATCCCTTCCATAATGAATAGCTGCTCAAGTAGTTGGACATCTTCTGGATTCAATCTCTGACCCAACTATATTAATGAGATGGAAAATTGCTTAGATTTTGTAATATATTAAGGTGCGGGTTCAGATATAGGGGAGAGAGAAAGCCAACCTTTTCTAATATTCTCTCAGAGGACTCATTTTTGGCCGAGGAGACCTCCACCGAACTGCTGCTGTCTTCCTCCTCTTTTAGACTGATATGTGCTGATGCCTTGATATGCTTTGCCCTACTCAAGGAAATGTGGAGTTCACATACAAGTTATTGCTCGAACTTATTTGAATGGATAATAATATGATCACATGTTATGAAGCAACGATTTTCATATTCCTCTTCTTTTTATTTGAAATGCAATTCATTCACCATCGCACGGCAAAATGCAATTTTAATTCATTGAGGATTAAGGCTGTTATGATCCGAAAATGATCAAGCCAATTTTAGGCCCTTCAAAGAAAAGAATCCCAAAGCATTAATGGAAAGAGAGACAAAGGAAAGTAATTCGGACTAAATGTGTCTAGACCGAAGGGCTACCTCCGACGAAGGACCCAGTTCGGTTGAACGACAGAGTCGGATGGAAGAGGTGATTAGGTGTATTCGTTTGAAGGCTTGATTGATAAGAGATGCGACCATTCGAACGACTGCTTTAGCTGAAGAGTTGTATTTATTATATTTGGCTTCTATAAATAGGACCTCATTTATTGTAATTTAAGACACACATTGAATTCTACAAGCAAAGCAATAAAGAAGTATCAAAGTTCTACAACATTAATTGTATCTACTTCTATTCTACTCATAATTGTTCTACTTTTTGATTTTTAATCAAGTACTCTTATAAAAAAGAACCAACAAAATTCGAGCATTAACAAAGGCTGGTATTAGAGAATCAAAAGTATGCTGGCATATTTGTATACCTTGCACCGAAGCGGAGAGTGGAAAGGCTTTCTGATGCATTTGAGGGACTAGGTGAGCAGCAACAGAGTAATGCAGTCTGGGAGTCACCACCCTGCATATACCAGTAGGTAAGTTCATCCACCTCATTAATTGGAGCACAAACACTAAGATGAGGTCAGCATGAAGAACTAACAAGAGCATCCTGCAGGATCCGTGTAAGCTTAGAATCGCGATAAGGTATGTGGCTACCCTTTCCTGGTGAGCTCAGTGCATTTATCACATTCCCAAGTGCTGATAATGATTTGTTGATAGTTTTAGCTTCTTCAAGGACTCTCCCTTCAGCTCCAGTTCTCTCTGCTTTCTCTGATCCAGCCAAGTCCACAAGGATCAACTTTCCACACCTATCCGTTTTTCCTAGCACACATTAGACTCATACCAGTTTTATGAACAATTGAAATGGTCAGTTTGTTACCTTTTCTCGTTCTGCATTTCCTTCTGGATAACGAATATGTATATGCAATGACTTCTACTGCTAGTCATATTCATTTCTAGGCATGTCAAGAATTACAAGGTATACACTTCCATAATAGATGGTGTTGAATCCAAGATAGAAGTGCAAATCAACTTCTTGAGAATGTATGGTACTTATGCACACGAGAAGCAGAATTAAGTAGAAATATAAGGATACGAGTTTCTCCCACAGCTCTGTTAGCAATGCCAGTCTGCACAGTGATATGTCATGTCAGATTTGTCTTACATTGGCAATGGATAGTAGGGATTGATAAACTTTTGTCTTACAGAAAGAGTTTGCAAGGCCTCTGCAGAATCTGAGATGGAAATCTGGAAGTTGAAATGAAGATTTTGAAAATTACAAATCAGATGCAGGCAGTCAAATAAAGCAACTGTTAGCTGTTCTTTGAAGGATGAGTTTATACTGAATATTAATGACTCTTCCTGGTTCCAGGCAGTCAAATTTGGAGTTATGAACATGTTTGTGAGATATCCATTTAATGTGTAAGAATTTAGCATATAGACCATCCTGATCCAATGCCAATCAACATCTTGAACCCAGAGTATTCTATCTCTAATGTAGTTGGGTCAGAGATTGAAACCAGATCTGTCAAGTTTTCTAATGGACATGCATGAATGACATATCTGATCATTTTTCTAATGTTCATTGTGGATTGGTACATTAGAGAAACCTGAAGATGTCCCACTACTTGAGCAGATCTGTCATTCATGCATGTCCATTAGAAAACCATCCATCTCACATCCCATTGCGGTCACAACAAGAAAAGCATGTATTTGTAGGCAAGACTAACAGCTTCTCCGAAATATAGATGACCCTATCCCCGTATCGCCAAAGAAAGATACTTCATCAACACAGATTATGAAGGCTAAAAGCTAGTCTTATGCTAAAACATTTGGGAGTAGGGATGAAAAGGACCATTACCTCTGTAGCCCCATTTACAAATATTCCATGCATTTTATTCTCCTTGATTTGTAAATTGTCCTTTGATAGATCAAAGAGGTCCCTGAGGAATAAAAAATATGAATAATGTAACTTCAGCAAGGAATGTGATATCTGACTTCAGGATGGCAGGCAATGCAATCACTCATGCTTTGTCAAGTAATGCAGACCTTACTCTCTCCATGTATATTTCTACCTGTGGGCAAATACAGAAAACATAAATCATTAATCATGTAACCTGAAAACATGAAGTTGTTCTAAGATAAATTATTTAATCAGGATCCGTACCATTGACAGTTTGATTGTGTACTTAATTTTATCACCCGAAGGTTTGATAGTATTAAAAAGCCCATCTACCACTCGTGGTAGTAATCCTTTTTGTTTTTCATTGCGTTCTAAGATGCTTGGTCCCTGAGGGGGGAAAATGATTGTATAGTGAGCACTGCATATAGAGCAATATTGAATTTTATGTGCATTATCCAAAACACATTCATTACCTCCATACTGTAAGTCTTTCCTGCTCCTGTCTGTTAAGATACAATCAAAGATAAGTTTCTGACATGGGGAGATTAGCATCAAGATAAACTCTTTGTAAGTCCAGTAACAATCACGAACACATTTGGCTGCTTTGGAATTCATATAATGCTGTTCAGCAGAAAGTATCAAGGGTTTTCGTTCATGCTTAATACAACATAGCATGTCATTTATGAACAATATCAATTCATTGATAAATTATTTCCTATTAAAGCAGGATACATACCTGTCCGTATGTAATGATTGCTCCATTCACTCCACTAGCCACTCCTGTACCATAAAGAATCCACAAGGAGTTTTGAATTCATCTCTAGACCGTGCTCTACAAAAGAATGAATACGAAAAGATGAACAGAGTTTTCTTCAGAAAATTCAGATATTACCTTCTACTATAGGCAAAGCAAGGAATTCATATATGTCAGCTTGCTCTGATCCTTGAAAAAACACCTTGTCGAAGCGGAACTCAATTTCCTCTTCCTTCTCATCCTGCAGAAGATCAATTCAAACATGATGAATACCCTTCCCACCCGACTCTTCTTGATTTTCCAATGCCAAAAGCTAATTATGGCATCCATCAACAAGCGCATGAAAAAAACAATTTACATTGCGAACAATTTAATCTGTAAAATGTCGCATATATTCTGCCACGCATATCTATTTTAGTAAAGCTACAGCAGCATTGAACATAGCTTCAATATTTAATGAGCTACTTCAAATCTACTAAATGTTCAGATTCTGTAAACACGTATTGGCTCTCTCTCTCTCTCTCTCTCTCTCTCTCTGATTAGTTTACATCCATCTGCGACAAATAGATAAAAGTTGTCGAAGCATTTAGGAGAGGCGATTACCGCACTATCACAATTGAGTAAATTAATTTGACATACACAATAATAGCAAAGATACAACTGATTTACCTTAAACACAAAAGATTCAGAATCAATGCCGCGGATGCTCAAGCAATCGCCATGAGCGGACTTCTCCTTCGGAGCTAGAGGTCTGAAGAGCGCGCAGACTCTTATACTAGGCATTTGCCTCCTTCCTTTTGAGGATCACTGATTCACGCAAATATTATCATCTATCGATGGCGATCATCTCGTCTACAACTCGGAAACAAGAAATTAACGCTTCAATTGCTGAAACATACCTCAACTTCTTTCCCGATTCCAACACAACTAATGTTGCCTGTGGTGAGAGCGAGCGAGATCTGCTGGAGACTTTTCAGTGATTTTTGCCGCTAAAAAAATTCAGAGCAGTTAGAAGCTGAAGGCGAAGGTAAGAACATTTGAAATGGAATTGTTATATTTATAGTATAGATTTTTGAAAATTACCAACACACTAGCAAATTGGTGATTGTAAATTCCGCGAATGTGAAAAGCGCGCCAGTAACAACGAAAAACAAAACTAGAAGTCTATTTAAAAAGGGGGAAAATTATGAATTTCAGTGTCATTGATTTATATTTTAATGTTTAACTTTTCAATTAAAAATACTGTCTCTTATGAATTTTTTTTTGATATTTCTAATGCTGAATAATACTATAATTTTTTATTCTACCAATTAAAAATACTCCCCCTCATAGTGTCAAAATTAAAATGAATTATACATATGGCAGAATCAAACATTTAACAGATGATTCATCAAAATTTTAACATTGTTGACGATTGAGGATTTTTTTAACTGATAAAATTAAATATTATAATATAATTAACTGACCAAGAAACACTAGAGTATTTTCATAGCGAAGCATATTTTTTAATTGATAAAATCAAATATGTATAATTTAATAACAAAAAATATTATGATATTTTTCATAATTGATCGCTGTAGACTAGGATATAATTGATATTTTTTTATAAAAGAAATACTTATTTTACAAATAAAAAAATACTATTTATAGTCATTGACTTAATTTTTATTCGAAATGATTAAATTTACTAGTTTGCTATAATTATTAACACTTCTTTTTAATCTAGTATAAATATAATTGAATCTGTCGATTTTCTACGACTGTTAAATTGAAAATATTGTCCTGCCGTTATTTTTAAATAATTTAGTGATAGTATATGTACATGTATATAGAAATAAACCTAATGTTAAAATTCTTTGTAGAATCAAATATAATTATTTCTACATGTTTTTCATAAATCTTTCTAAAACTTGTTCATCAATATTTTTTTTCACCCATTAATCAACCAAAGTAAATCCAATTTCTTCGTTGATAAAGTATGTTTGATATATTTAACATAATAAAACAACATCCACAAAAATATGATAGATATCGATAAATTTATATGCGAAATAATTTATTTAATGAGGCCAAATTAATTAATTAATTAATTAATCTGTGTCGTGAAATCAAGTAAATGGAGAAACAAGATTGATTTTTATTTAACATATAGTATCACAAATTTAAATTGACATATATAAATATTTTTTGCATGCATGAACATGCCCTATAGTAAATTTATTAATTATATCCAAATCTCTCTCTTGCTTCAATCTTCGATATTCAGCTGCTCCAGAATCATAGGAGAGGGTTCTTCACAATGTAACCTGCATCAATCAATCACAATCCAATATTAATAAAATATAACCAAAAAAAAAAAATTAATTTTCTCAATATTTCCATAAATTGAGACTTACTTCCACATTTGGTGCCAACAGGGATAGGATTGTTGCAAAACTTCCCAATGTGAGCTACTTTACGAGGGCTAAACACTTTCTCTGTAATTGGAATAAAAAAGCTATGGCAAAATTGTGAAAGATTCAATTTTTTAGCACTTGCACAACAATTTGGATTAGGGTTGATGAATTTCGATCCTACTGCATGCATGTACAATGCGCAGAACTTAATAAAGTCAAACGTTTCGGTAATCCCTTTCTCGACGGGCCCCGTTGGCCCTTCTGGGGCTGGCGGCGGTGGCTTCGGGCGGGCCGATGCAGCCGAGTGAGTGTTCATGGCTATGAGAACGATGATCATGAGGGCTTGCATTGCTCTTGAATGAGAAGTGATTGGAATTGCCATTTTTTTTTTGGGGTTTGTAGTGTGTTGTAATATTGGTGTTTTTTTAGGGTTTTTAAAGAGTTGGATTTGTTGTGTGGGGATTTTTTTTTTGGGCAATAATCAGTATCTAACATTTGCAGTGTCTAACTTTTTGTCAATTTTTTATGAGTGAGAATTAAATTTTTTACATAATGAATTTTCACATTATAGATTTGGGAATGCGTATTCTTGAACTTGAGTAAAGAGAATTAAAAGCTAATTTAGAAAATGGGCTTGCTCAAATTATGCGGTTGTAAAATTAATTTAATACTTAATTCATCATTCATTGTTAATTCAAGGTTTTTTTCACTACCATTTGTTAAAAGATATTGTCTATGGAAACAAAATGGGAAATTTAGGGATGATTAAATCCCATTGCGTTAAAAGTGAGGAGTATTGAGACTTATACAATATTATTAGTGGACAATGAGATTTAGTTTTAATACTATAGCAATATTAGAGTGCATTGTTGTAGAAACCCTCGCATAAATGAATCGAAAATCTTTAAATTTTCATGTGTAGTTGGTTAGGCGAGTGGTTAGACTAAGCGACAAACTAAGCGGGCGACTAGACAGTCTAATCGTCGCCTAGTCGGTTCAAACGGCCAATTTTCTTTATTAAGAAAAAATAAAATTTACATAACTTAAATTTTATTTATTAATATATATATATATATATTATAAAAATTAAATACTAAATAATTATTACCTAGAAAATGCCTAATCTTGCCTAAATTGTGTCGGAACCTAAGCGCTAGAAAGCCTAGCGATTTTTATAACCATGCTAGAGTGGTTAAATGTTAAAGAATTGCTCTATATCAAATAATAATGAATCTACAAACTTCAATTTAAAAAATAAATGGTTCAATTTAAAATTTGTTCACATTTTTAATTTTTTTTGTTTTATATATTATGTTTAAAATATTACACTCATTTTTTAATTTCGATATAGTCAATTTAAGAATCCAAATTCATTCCTACATCAATTTTAGGAAAAACATGGAATTTTATCCAAAATATTTTTAGTTTTCGGAATTTTATCTAAAATAATTTTATAGAATTTTATTCAAATTTTTATTTGTTAGGGAATTTATCCAAAATAATTTTGTGTTTGGGAATTTTATCCAATTTAATTGACGGAATTTTTGTACGATGAACTAAACGTTAAATTCCGCATAGTGTCCAATTTAGGGGTGACAATCTCCAACCCGATACGACAACCCGACACGAACTCAACACCAAAAATGGGTTGGGTCAACCCATATAATTTTTTGGTCAGTTTCGGGTAAACCCGTCCTACCCATTTAATTGTCGGGTTGGGTTCGGGTCAATCTCGGATTAACCCGTGAACCCATTCGACCCACCAATAATATTAATTATTATTATTATTAATAATGAAATATAATTACATAAAAATTTAATAAATAAAATATAGCCTAATACCAAAATTTTTAAATAGTTAACACAATTTTTAAAATTAATTATCAGAATTTATTAATTTTTTTATAAATTAACACATTTTTTTAATTTTTAAAATAATTAAACAGGTCATTTCGGGTCAGTTTCAGGTCGACCTGAAAATAAACAGGTTGGGTTCAGGTTGAGATTTCTGACCCATGAAAATATACGGGTCGAGTTCGGGTTGGCGTGTCGCTTGTTATTATCAGGTCATAACCCGACCCGCCAACCCGAACCCGATCCATTTGCCACCTCTACCAACTCATTAATAATCCACGTAGATGTTAGTTGGATTCGATGTGGACATTATATAGGATTTAACAGATAATTTATCTTTCAAAAAATTAATGTCACTTAAATTGGATAAAATTCTCAAACATAAATTTTTTTTTGATAAAATTCCGAGAAATAAATTTTTTTTAGATAAAATTCCACGTTTTCACTCCATTCTAAATTTCTAATATTAAAAATGATTTTTTCATGCCTTAACTTAAATGACGAATAATAAATAATTTAATCGATATAATATAAAATTCTCAAAATCAAAGCTAATCGAATAAGCACGTGCGGTAGTGAATAATGACGTTACAATTTCTTGGAGTGGTTAAAATGGGGGGAGACAGAATGAAACCACTCTCGCATCGCAAGCTCGCCACGTTTTCGATTTTCCAGAAACGATTTGTACTTTGCTTCCGCATTAATTTAAACCCAAGTTTTCCTTCTCTAGCGCCGCCATAGCCGGACTCTCTTCCTCTCAAATAAAGTAAATGTTCTTGGAAACTGCGAAATTGCTCGATTCAGACCACCACGTGGCGACCACCGATCCGTTTTCACTGTTTTCTCGCAGAAATATTGTGAATTTTCAGGATTTCGGAGAGACCCTTTTGCGCAGCGTGCGGTTCCGACGTCGGAAGGCCGATCTTGAGTATTTTTTATTTTTTGAGGTGTTGAATGAGATCAATGGTTTCGGGATTGAGCGAGGGTCAGATTAGCAGAAACAGGAAAGTTTTGCTTGGGATTGGGTTTTTTGTGCAGGGGCTGCGGTGCTTTCCATGGATGGGGGTGAATTTCTTCCTCAAGGATGGGATGAGAGTGGAGCCCTCTACTCTTCAGATCCTTCAGAATTCGGCTAATTTACCCATGGTGGCTAAGCCCTTCTACGGCATTCTCTCCGATACGTATTACGTCTTCGGCGAGCATCGTATCCCCTACGTAGCCTTCGGAGGTATGAAATTTTATGTTTTATATACTCCTTCAAACTCAGTGTTATATTATGCTTCAAGAATCATGCTATAATTCTTATTCCATCTAGTGTAAATTGGAGTTCGTTTAGTTCCAGACATTTGAATAACCTCTTCTTGTTGTTGTGAGGTGAAACATTTTGTTGAAGTTTTCGCCATGAGAGATAGTTGTCTGCCTGTTCTAATGATTGCAAACTCTGCTGGTGATAGTTCTTAGTTCTTTGTGGGGCTTTGGTGTGATAGTGAAGATAGAAATGGTGCCTACATAGGAAATTCGTCTAGTTCCAGATTTTTGAATAACCTTCTTCTTGTTGTGGGGTGGAACATTTTGTTGAAGTTTTCTGTATGAGAGGTAGTTGTCTGCCTGTTCTATTGATAGCAAACTCTGCAAGTGATAGTTCTTAGTTCTTTGTGGGGCTGTGGAGTGAGAGTTTCAGATAATGAAGATAGAACGGTGCCTTCATGGGAATTCGTTTAGTTCCAGATGTTTGAATAACCTTCTTGTTGGTGAAACATTTTGTTGAAGTTTTCGGCATGCGAGATAGTTGTCTGCCTGTTCTATTGATAGCAAACTCTGCTGGTTATATTTAAGTTATTTGTGGGACTGTGGAGTGATAGTTTCAGATAGTGAAGATAGAAATGGTGCCTTCATGGGAATATTGGAACTGATATAGCCGTTAATTGTTTTTCCAGAGACGTATTCTTTGTTTCGCTCTGCTTCTCTCCGGTATAGAATTAGGTGTTGGGGCGAATAATGTGAATTAGTGTTTGTTAACCGAAACAATAACCTTCTTGTTATGAGATGAAACACTATATTGAAGTTTTCGGCATGAAAGATAGGTATCTGCCTGTTCTTGCAATCTATGCAGGTGATAGTTCTTAGTTCTTTGTGGGGCTGTGGAGTGATAATTTCAGATAGTGAAGATAAAAATGGTGCCTTTATGGGAACACATATTCTTTGTTTTGTTTTGTTTTGCTTCTCCACGGTATAGAATTAGGTGTTGGGGCGAATGATGATTCTTGATTTGTTCTGTCACTGGATCTCTAATGTGGATTGTTGTTTGCTGACTGAAATGAATATTTTTTTGCAGCATTTCTACAGGCAATGTCGTGGATAACTATTACAATCCTCGCAACATCAGGCATCTCCTTCAGGGCAATCACATTTTACCTCCTTCTCGGGAATTTGGGTGCTTCTATAGTTGAGGTTGCAAATGATGCCATAGTGGCAGAGACTGCGAAAAAACCCACTTCTTCCCCGAAAACCAAGTCCCCTTCGTCTGGTGGGCTGCAGTCTTTCGTCTGGATGGCCTCATCTATTGGCGGAGTTTTGGGTAATCTTATTGGTGGTATTGCTATCGAGAAATTCTCCCCACGGGAGATGTTTTTCATCTATGGCGTTCTTCTTTCACTTCAGTTCATAGTAACGGGATTAATGCGCGAGAGCACTCTAGCCCTACCGAAAAGCTCATCCCCTGCCGGTTTCAGGAAGCAATTATCCGATCTCTTGGTTGCACTCAAGAAACCGGACCTACTTTACGCGATAATCTGGTTTGCATTTTCCTACGCTGTAATCCCAGCCCTGACAGGCACCATGTTCTTCTATCAAACCCAGCATCTAAAAATCGAGTCTTCGCTGCTCGGGGTTTCCAAGGTGGTCGGTCAAGCGGCTATGCTGCTGTGGGGCGCTTTTTACAATCAGCATCTCAAGTCAGTTTCATCACGAAAACTAATCGCAGCTGTTCAGGTGTGCATGGTTGTATTCATGGTATCGGATTACTTCTTCGTGAAGGGGTTCTACAAGAGCCTCGGCCTTCCGGACTCTCTCTACGTCATCATTTTCTCCGGCGTCCTCGAGGTTCTCTACTTCTTCAAGATCCTCCCGTTCAGCGTGCTGATGGCGCAGCTATGTCCACCCGGGTGCGAGGGCTCCATCATGGCATTTGTGATGTCGGCCATCGCTCTCGCGTTCATAGTGAGCGGCTACCTGGGCGTGGCTCTGGCCTCGTATTTCGGGGTGGACGGAGATGATTTCTCGGGTCTGGAAGGAGCTCTTCTGGTTCAGGCAGCATGCACGCTTGTGCCTACTTTCTGGGTTTCATGTGTTCCAGAAGATGTGAAGGTGAAAGAAAAGTCGAAGGAGAATTAGAGACATCATCATCGACTATGATCCTCAATCCCACGCTGGATCATTACATCCAGATTCTGATGAAGAATTGTAGTGTTTTCAAATGAAAATAATTCATGTTTCTTGTTTTTGTGTTCATTTTAGGTTTGATATGCCTTTGAATGTAGATGATGTGGTTTTAGAAGCTTAGTGAATAAGGTAAGATTGATCATGATTTATTCATGTTATTGCCTGTAAAATAATCGAACCAAATTATATGCTTATTAGGGGCGAGCAAGAAACCGAAAAAATTGAAAACCGAACTGAATTGAAATTTTTTTGATTATTTTAGTACGGTTATTTCGGTTTTCGGTTTGGTTCAGTTATTTTTTCCGAACCGAAATAACTGAATAATCGAATTTTTATATATTATTAATAGATATATAATATATATTTAAATATATATATATATATATATATATATATATAATTTTTATTTTATTAAATTTATATTAAAATTCGGTCATAATCGAAATAATTGAAAAAATAATCGAAAATTGAATAAGAATTTCGGTTCAGTTATTTCAGTAATTTGGTTTGGTTCGGTTACCTCAAATATAAATTCGGTTATTTTACAGGCCAAAATTGAACCGAATAACTGAATACTCATCTCTAATGCTTACAAAGAATATGTTATATGTAAAAAGTAAATCCGCCAAAGATTAATATATTTTTAATTTATTTACATCCATATTTATTATTTTTCCTCTCCTCTTCTCTTTAATATTTACACACAATACACTATATTGTTATATAGCAATTTTTTAGCCTCTCTTTCTTATTGATTTCATACTCGATTTGTAGCCTATTTTATATGTAGTCCCTTTTAATTTGCAGGACGCTCAACGAGTCATTTTATTCAACTCAATTTCAGATAAAAAATTAAACAAATCTATCAAATTTCACACAAATTTTGGGGGAAAAGACTCGCAATGGTAGCTTTGAAGCTATACCAATTTGCTCATTGTGATCAACAAGTTCGTGATTACCAATTTAATTGCTCTAGTTTGCTCGCTGTTGTTAAGTACTTAACTTTATTGACCACCTCGAATATAATCGCATGA
>JAPKLW010000578.1:400598-438679 GCA_026898455.1 Plectranthus barbatus | reverse complement strand
AGAGTTCAAGGCTGAGGTAGAAAAGGAGGTCGGAAAAACTATCAAGTTGCTGCGATCTGACCGCGTTGGCGAATACCTCGGTAACGAGTTCCTGCAATATTTGTCAGAAAATGGGATTACATCCCAATGGACTGCATCGGGTACTCCCCAACAAAACGGTATAGCTGAAAGAAGAAATATGACTCTTCTAGAGATGGTAAGATCAATGATGAGTTATGCAAACTTACCAATTTTGTTTTGGGGCTACGCATTGGAAACAACAGCTTACGTGCTTAATGTGGTGACTTCTAAATCAGTTCCTAAGACACCTTCTGAGCTCTTCCTTGGTCGCAAACCTAGTTTGTGCAAGTTTAGAGTATGGGGCTGTCCGGCACACGTACTGTCGAAGGAACCTGATAAATTAGAAAGCAGGTCAAAAGTAATGCTGTTCATAGGGTATCCCAGGCAAACGAAAGGTGGTTACTTTTACTGTCCTGAGAGTCAAAGAGTCGTTGTTAGCACCAACGCTAGATTCTTGGAGGACGAGTATGTGAGTAATCACAGGTCAAGGAGTGATATTGTTCTTCAAGAAATTGAGAACGAGAATGCGATTCCAAGGAAAGGGGAATGTGTAGATGTGGGTGCACCTGTAAGAGGTACATCACCACAGACACGTTCTTCAGTGCAAGGTGCAGGACCACAAGTCACTACACCTACTACTGACACGACACCGATGCCTCGTCGTAGTGGGAGAGTTATTTTTCGGCCGGGAAGGTACATGTTTGTGGGTGAGTCTTCGGACTTGAGCCCAAAAGACGGACATGAGGACTCTAACCCACTGACTTAAGAAGAGGCAGTGCAGGACAAGGATGTTGCCAAATGGCGTGTCGCCATGGATTCTGAAATTGAATCCATAACTACTATGGATGTATACCAGAAAACTGATTTGCCGGATGGCTTTAGGGCCATAGGGTGCAAATGGGTATACAAGAGAAAGAAAGAGGCGGATGGAAAGATCACGGCTTTTAAAGCCAGGCTGGTGGCAAAGGGTTATAGTCAGAAAGAGGGCATTGACTATGACGAAACCTTTTCACCCGTAGCCATGCTCAAATCCATCCGGATACTCCTTGCCATAGCTGCGCATATGGACCTCGAGATCTGGCAGATGGATGTCAAAATCGCTTTTCGAAATGGTTACCATGAAGAAGGTAGGGACATCTATATGCAGCAACCCGAGGGTTACATAAGCAAGGGCAAAGAACATCTTGTCTGGAAGCTTAGGAAGTCTTTGTATGGACTTAAGCAAGCTTCAAGGTCGTGGAACTTACGTTTCAATGATGTGATTAAATCCTATGGATTTGCACAGTTGGAAAATGAAAGTTGTGTTTACCGACTTTGTGTCAGTGGGAGCGTGGTCTTCCTTGCACTTTACGTTGATGACATACTCCTATTTGGAAACAACGAGGGAGTGATGTCGGAAATCAAGGCTTGGTTATTCGAACAGTTCCAAATGAAGGATCTAGGAGAAGCTGGCTACATTCTTGGGATTAAGGTCTTACGAGATCGTAAGAAAAGAATGTTGAGTTTATCCCAGACATCCTATGTGGATACTGTGATAGCCTGGTTCAGCATGCAACTCTCCAAGAAAGGTTTGCTATCTTTCAGACATGGCGTTCATCTTTCTAGTGGCAGTGTCCTCAGACACAGCGGGAGAAAGATGAGATGAGTCTTGTACCATATGCTTCGGCAGTGGGTAGCCTCATGTATGCGATGCTGTGTACCAGGCCAGATATCTGTTATGCCGTTGGCATGGTAGCAAGATATCAGTCTAACCCTGGACAGGCGCACTGGACTGCTGTAAAGCACATCCTCAAGTACTTGAAAAGAACTAGGAATTTCTGCCTAGTTTATCAAAGTGAAGATTTGTGCCCTATGGGTTATACGGACTCGGATTTCCAAGGAGACCAGGATGAGAAGAAATCGACCTCAGGATATGTGTTTACCCTGGGAGGTGGAGCTATATCTTGGAGGAGCTCAAAGCAGAAATGCATTGCTGACTCCACCATGGAGGCGGAATATGTCGCCGTCTCCGATGCCTCGAAAGAGGGGGTGTGGCTCCGGAACTACCTTTTAGAGTTGGGCATGATCCTGAGTTTGCCAAGGAGCATCACAATTTATTGTGATAACTCTGGTGCAGTGGCAAACTCAAAGGAACCGCGGTCTCACAGGGCAAGCAAACACATAGAGAGAAAGTACCATATCATACGAGAGATCGTATCGAGGGGCGATGTGCTGATTAAGAAGATTGACACTCTGACAATCTTGCTGATCCATTTACAAAGAGCTTGCCACAGAAAGTTTATGAAAGACATATTCGTGAGCTGGGTCTGAGGTGGATGCCAACCACTGATAGTGGTTAAAGAGACAACAGACTAGATACACAGACTGTATACTCTGTAATAGCTTAGTTATGCTTTGAGTATAAGTGGGAGATTGATGGGTTTTGTATACTGAAAGCATTTATTATAATGAGTATACAAAGGTTTATTTCTCCTATCTGTTAACAATCTTACATGTATGAATAATGGTATCCTCTTGTCTCACCGATAGGGACGATCATACGGCGTGTTGTAGATCGCAGAAGACAGTATGATCACTTGACCTAGTGAGACATAAACCTGATCACAGCCGAGACAGCGTATGTGGACACGTCTGTCCGGATGGCTGCGGCATTGTCATAATAAATAGTCTGTCTTGGTTACTTGACATGTTGGTACGCAAAGGTGGCGTATTGATGGACCGCAGTGAGATGTATTCGTCTGTCTGACATCAGCGAATACAAGATCTCGTTATATTGATTGAGTCTAAACCCTAATAAAGGTTCAGGAGTTTGCACGGGTTGACTGTTGCTTTGACTTGCCATGGTGGAGAGCCTAATTAACGTGCTCGTATATTCGCATCTTGGGTAACAGAAGTTCGTGTAGTACCGCCTAAGACTGGGTTTAGGTAACCATATCCGAGTAATAGGATGGGGACATTCCCTGAGGAGCTCAATAACATTCATCGTGTCAAAGTCCTGCAGGCTGATTAATTTCAGGCATGAGTGATAAGGTTTGAGTGGTACTACTCAGGAATTATAAGATATTAATTAATTGTAGTTAGAGCTTGTCAGAGGCTCCGATTAATTAATGGATGTTCGGCAACCTTAAATATGGGGATTCTCAATTAATGCAGCCCGTTCTCATAACGTGGTAATAAATGGGTAGGTCAGTATTAATTCTGTGGTGAAAAAGAATTAATATTAATTAATTAATTGTGTCCTGGGTTGTGGACATGGGAATTAATTAATTTAAAGGCCCACTTTATTATTTGCATTAGGTCCCAGGTCTGACCCAATTAAATATGCTGAATTGAGCCCAAAAGCCCATTAGGGATAAAACCCTAGGTCTATAAATAGACAGCTCTCTCTCATAAGTTGTAACACAGTTGAAACACACTAAACCTAGAGAGAGAGAAGGGGGCACCGTTTTTGGGAGAAAAAGTAGGAGAATTTTGATTTTGATCCTACTCAGAATACAGATCTACGGAGTCCTCACTAGTAGTAGATCTGAACAGCATTGGGACACAGATCTGAAGACCTGATCTGGAGAACAGAATTCTTTTCTCTTGCTTTCTTTATTTTCGATTTTCTCTAGAAATTAGTATCCTAATTTCTGTTTCTGCATATTAAATCGAAATTGCGTGGTTGAATTGAATGTGAAAATTCAAACGCAAAAGATTGGATCAGACTCGACGGAGTTACGGTAAACCCTAAATCCACAAATCTCGGTATTAAATTCATAGTAGCATGCTAGGGTTTGTTATGATTTTAATTGTGCACAATATCCATAAATCGATCCGGTTCAGTTTGGTTTTGGTGATTCGGTTCACGGGAAAACCCTACAAGGAGAGCTTCAAGGGGGCTCTGTACGAGAAATTTATCCCGAAGTAATATCAAAGGGATAAAGAGATTGAATTTTCTTGCTAGAGCAGGGCAAGATGACTATCGAAGAATATGACACGAAATTTGGCAAATTACTACAGCTTGCGCCTCATCATGCGGATACACCTGAGAAAATGGCAGGCAAATTCAGAGAGGGTTTAAGAGAAGACATTCGTACGCAGTTGTCTACGATTAAAGGATTGAGTTACCAGGAATTGTTGAGTATGGCTCTGGATATTGAAGCCTCAAAGAATAAGAAAAAGATGCCGACATGGGGAGCTCAGGAACCCCAGCCTCCAGCCCCAGCACAGAAAAGAAAGTGGGAAGACACTCCAAGGCAATCTTACCAGGGTCAAAGTAGTAAAAAATGCCTAGATCAGGGAAAGTATCAGAACTTCCAAGGGCGCAATTTCAAACAAACATATCAGAGGTTCAATACACAGACGGCTCCCAGGAATGAGCAGAGTAACATGGAATTTCCGAACTGTGGCAACTGTGGAAGAAGACACGCAGGAGAGTGCTTGAAGGGAGTGAGCAAGTGTTTTAATTGTGGAGGCACAGGACATTTTGCGAGACAATGTTCTTCACCCCAAACTGAGGAAAGAAGCCGTCTGAACTTTCCGAAGTTGGCCAGAAAACAGCTGAAAGCGATCAGGGGAAATCGCCAGCTTTGGAGAGGCAATGCTGGTAATGTGCCAGTCATTTCAGCACGTGCCAGACAAGGCCGAGAACCGGACATTCTTGGTATAATTGGAAGAAGAGGAGAATCATAAATCTACAGTCCAAGATATACCAGTAGGAAATGAGTTTGAGGACGTGTTTCCAAAGGAATTACCAGGCTTGATCAGCTCAAAGGAGCGAGCTTATTTTTAAAGATGGATCTTCAATCAGGGTATCATTAATTGAAGATTAAGAAGGAGGACATTCTGAAGACGGCCTTCCGAACCAGATATAACCATTATGAGTTTATAAGGATGCCATTTGGACTCGCGAACGCGCCTGCAGTGTTCATGGACTTGATGAACAGGGTATTTCATTCTTATCTTGATAACTTTATTTTAGTGTTTATCAATGATATTCTTATTTATTCGGAGAGTAAAAGAGAACACGAACGACATTTGAAAACGATGTTACAAACTCTTAGGGATGGGAAGATATATGCCAAATTCAGCAAGTGTGAATTTTGGCCAAGAGAAGGGATGTTTCTTGGTCACATCGTTTCAGCCGATGGAATCAAGGTAGATCCAACGAAAATCCAGAAGGTGACGGAATGAAAGTCACCTTCAACGCGGGACGAGATTTGAAGTTTTCTTGGATTAACAGAATACTACAGGAGATTTATGAGGACTACCTGGAGATTTCAAAACTGATGACATGACTAATCCAGAAAGGAACAAAAGTTGAATGGACAGGAGGATGCGAGGAAAGCTTCCGGAAATTAAGATAACTCTTGACAATTGCGCCAGTCTTGGTAGTGCCAGAGACATGTAAGAATTTTGAGGTATACACTTGATAACTCTCATAAAGAGTTATCTTTTGATCTCGTCTTATGAACTTTAGATGTTGTTTTGAATAAGATACCTAGTAATCAAAGTCCTTTTTGTTTGTTTATGCATCTTTGTAAATAGATCATGATATTTTAACTTATGCAAATATTAATAAGTTTTTGCAAGCTTTTGGTGAAGTTTTGATTAGGTTCGGAATGCTAGAGCCTTCTTACCGCATGTTGGTTAGAAGTCATGCTTGAGCATGGGAGATTCATGGATAAAAGAAAGAAGATTTTCTCTCTCCGGGACCATTTGAAGACAAAGATAAAGGTCCTTTTTGATCTTGTCTGCTGGGAGGACACGTGTCGCAAAGGGGGCCGAAGTCTTGTCTGGACAGAACAATGACATCTTCATACGTGGAAGCATCTTGGAGGAGAGAGGAGAGATCGACGGTTTTGAAGAAAGATGCAAAAAGTATCAACCAAGGAGGGGATTGAAAATAATCAGATAACAATTAGAACACACGAGTAGAGAAGGTACGAAAGCGATTCAGCAACAACTCGAAGGAGAAGCCATTGGAGCAAGAAGGATCATCGTCAATAGTTTGATTTTAGATTTGTATTTTTATGATGAATGATCTTGCATCTCTTTTTATTTCTTTTGCAAGTATGAGCTAATTCCATCTTCACACTTGGGTCGTGGAACAATTCGCTTTTTCCTGATTATATGTTAGAACTATGCTTTGTCTGACTGAACTTGTCTTGGATTTTGTTTATATTGGTTTCTTGAGCACGACAGTGGATAGAAACATTTCACCTATGGAAACCGAAAGGAGACATAGGCCGAGGATATCTTAGACAATTGTATGAATCGCATAGACATATGAGATGATACAACTTGAGAGGACTGGATTTATTGAGTGGCATCACTTGAATATCGTGGTAGGCATAGACATATGAAGCCCGATAGGACAATGTAGATATAGTGAAAGGACAGTTTGCTAGGCAAGTTAAGAAAAGTTCTAAGGTTCAGTTGGACGCGAGACAGAAACTCTAGCATATGAGAAAGTAGAAGTGAATTGTATTCCATAACCCAGTGTGCTCTCTCTATACTAGTGAAACAGTTTACATTATTTATGTTTATTTTGTGGAACGAGGAAATATTGTTGATCTTGGTTTTATGTGGAATCATAGTTTACGCATATTTTTATTTTGAGTAGACGACTAGACACAACCATCCTTTCAATTACAAGCAATTCTTAGTGCATGATTTAGAAACTCACTCCCTTGGGTTCGATATCTGGTCTCACTTGACTGTATTACTTGTGGATTGTGTATACTTGCACATTGGTTTTGTAGTCACACTATAGCACACAACAACACTGACGCATCCAAGAATAGATTAGGTTGTGTATTAATGCAAGATGGAAAGGTAATAGCTTATGTATCAAGATAGTTAAGACCACATGAACTGAAGTACCCGACTTATGACTTTGAGTTAGCAGTCGTAATCCATGCGTTGAAAATTTGGAGACACCATCTATATGAAGTCAAGTGTGCCATATTCACAGATCATAAGAGCTTGAAGTACTTCTTCGAGCAGAAGAACTTGAATATGAGGCCGAATAGATGGCTTGAATTAGTCAATGAATACGATTTAACAATAAACTATCACCCAGGCAAGGCAAAATCCGTAGCTAATGCCTTGAGCCGGAAGAGAGAGGCGCAATTGGGTTGTATGCTTACAAGAGAGGACGGTTTGATAAGAGAATTCAAGAAACTTCATCTTGAAGTTATATCACCCTCAGAAAGAAAGAGATATAACGTAGCAGCTCTAACTGTCGTGCCAGATTTAAGGGAGAGAATCATTGAGGCACAGAGAAAAGATATGGAGCTCGAGAAGTTACGTCAAATGATCAGAATCAAACAGTCGGGAGAGTACAAAGAGGCATCCGACGGTGCATTGATGTTCAAAGATAGAATTCTTGTGCCGAGTAGTAAAGAACTGAGAAACGAGATCATGAGTGAAACTCATGATACGTTGTACATCACTAACCCAGGAAGTACGAAGATGTACCAAGATTTGAAAATAGCGTACTGGTGGGATGGTATGAAGAAAGATGTAGCCTTGTATGTGGAGAAGTGCCTAGCATGCCAGCAAGTCAAGGCCTTACATCAACGACCATATGGGAGATTACAACCGATAGATATTCCCGAATGGAAATGGGAACATATCGCCATGGACTTTATTACAGGATTGCCAAAGTCACAGAGAGGAAATACGATAATATGGGTTATAGTGGATCGTCTAACGAAGAGTGCTCACTTTTTCCGATCCAAGTGACTTATGGATTAGATCAGTAGGCACAATTGTACGTACGAGAGATTGTCAGACTACATGGAGTGTCGGTATCAATTACGTTTGACAGAGATGCGAAGTTCACATCTTGTTTTTGAATGAACTTACAGCAGGAGTTGGGAACGTGCCTAAATTTTAGTACGGCGTTTCACCCACAAACATATGGTCAATCCGAGAGGACCATCCAAACTCTCGAAGATATGTTAAGAACGGTTGTCCTCGATCGAGGAGGAAATTGGGAGCCAATTTTGCCATTAATCGAGTTCGCTTATAACAACAGTTACCAAGCAAAGATTGGGATGGCTCCGTATGAGGCTCTGTATGACTGTATGGAAGAAAGTGTTGCTTGCCACTATATTGGGATGAAGTGGGAGAAAGGCAAGTTCTCGGGCCTAACACCATCAGTGAGATTACTGAAATCGTTCGTCAGATTCGAGATCGAATTAAAGAGGCTCAGAATAGGTAGAAGTCTTATGCAGACTCAAGAAGAGTCGAGTTACATTTTGAAGTTGGTGATAAAGTAATTCTAAAAGTCTCGCCTTCTAAGGGAATCATAAGATTTGGAGTAAAGGGGAAGCTACGAGCATTTCGTAGGACCCTACGAGATTTTAGAGCTCATAGGTCTAGTGGCTTATCGCTTGGCTTTGCCTCCGAGCATGGGTAATGTGCACGACGTATTTCATGTGTCGCAATTGAGGAAGTATGTTTATGATCCAAAACACGTGATACGTCAAGAGGAGATTTCTTTGAACTCAGATTTGCACTACGAAGAAAATCCAGAAGCAATTTTGGACCAAAAGATCCAAGAGTTGAGAAACAAGTCAATTCCCCTTGTCTAGGCACTGTGGAGTCACCATGGACGAGAAGAGGGAACATGGGAGTTAGAAGAGAAAATGAGGGATAAATACCCCAAGCTTTTTGAAGGACCTTAGCAATTTTTGGGATGAAATTTTTGTGAGGTGGAGAGAATGTAATATCCCGAGGATAATTAAGCTAATTAATCGCTTAATTATTCCAACAAAATGTTTCCCTCTCAAATTTGTGCAATAATTTCATTTTTATTGCTTAATGTTATCTAGTACCTTTAAATTTTTTGCAACTTGAGTTCGGAAGTCAATTTCCTAAATTGAGCTAAGTAAATGCTCGAAATAAAATATGAATGACAACGAATCAATCGGACTAATTTTTGGAGACCCGTGAGAAGAGTTATTAATTTTTGAAGGATTTATCAAGAATATTTGGAAATGGAAAATTGATTAATATTGGATTTATTTGAATTATGGAGATAAAAACATGGGGGGGGGGGGTAGGTGTCACAATGCATGTGGAAGTTTTGACACCTCATTTTTGTATCATATGGTGAAATTTGGAATTACATGCAAAAGTGGAAAAAAGGCAAGGAAATAAAAAAAATTGGAATTATACTTCTCTCTCTCTCTCTCTCAAAACCCGTCGACCCCCTCCCAAAACCCATTTCTTGCTACCACTTTCCTATCAAGATTCCGGCCGCCACAGACCACCACCGGCAAAGCCACCACAACCATTGCAAAGCCTGTTCTCCGAGGATTCCGAGAAGCTAAGGCACACATCATGAGGTAGAGTATCGGAGGAGATACGGAGGAGAGAAGTCACCCCATCGGAAAGTGGTAAAATCTCATTTTCAGATTTTAGAACTCATTTGAACGCGATTATCTTGAGCCATGACTTGTGTTTTCATGTTCCCTACTTCATAGTGAACTTTTTGACACCCTGGGACTCGAGTTTGGACGCCGGAAAATGCCACCGCCGCCGTTGCTATTCTTTTCCAGTGAGCTCACCCATTTCCATTTTTTCGTTGTTTTTCGAGCTTTGATGCATGTTTTTGTGTTCCTTGTGAGTCTCGGATCGTTGTAGTATGTTTGCATAGTGTTGGTTGTGTGTTAGGAGTGAGAAATGGTGAGTTGCAGGTTGTGGCATCGAAGGAGTCAAAGAAGATGACTCACGTCGATTGACGTGGGAGCCATATCGATCGACGTGAGCTGTGTCGATCGACACAGAGGCTGTCGACACAGCAGGCCAGAGATGGATTTTAATGTTTTCTCGATCCGTTTTGATTCAATTCGAGTTGTATTCAATGCCTGAGTTTAATATATGATTATCCAAGCATGTTATGAGCATGTTAAGATGCTGGTTTATGGAATCGAGAGTCGAGTTTAGATTATTCCAATTGAAGGAAGTCGAAGCATGTTTGAGCGTAAGCATGTGAAGTGTTTGATTGGGATTTGTTGAGTGAGATATTTGTCCTAGTTCATCCATCCTAATTGGTTGTATGTTATATTTATTGTAGGAAGATAAGAGATAAGGAGTTCGAGCTCAACTACACGATTAACGAGGAAACATCTAAATAATAAAGGCTTAACTCTGGGTGGGAATTATTTCAGTAAAATAAAATGCTTTCCGAGCTTATTGCTCAGTTTCTAAAATGGGTGTGAAAAAGGTTTTGGTTTTAAATTGATTGCTACGCATAAACTGTTTTGTGTTTTCATATATGTACCTCTGTAAGTAGACGCTTTCAGAGAGATTATTTAATGAGAATAATCCAGAAATTTCATGTGCTAATCTCAATAAAAGAAAGATAGACATCTTATTCAGAGCACTTGACGGTGCGAATAGGTAGTTCAGCGGACGTGCTGATACCTAAGGGTGGAGATAAGGATGGATTTTAAAATCGATCGGGTCTCAATGGATTATACTGAGACTTGTGCACAAATTGATGATAGTGGGTTGAGTGGCTTGTCCATTCCCAGCTATTCATCGTAACGTGGAAGTGGGCCAGTGATACGATCCTCGCCGGGAAGGTTTAGATCGCAACCCAGGAACAAGAGTTGACACAACGCGAAAATGACTCAAACATAGCTGGAACGAAAATGACAATAGGATGGAAGTCCAACAACACTAATTCGACCCTTCAAATGATGTATTCCAGACAAATCTCATATACGCCCCAAGAAGCTGAAGAACTAATGATGCAGAACGGTAGAAGACACCACAATCGGATGTGTAAGTCCGATTGATAAGTCAAGTTTGAATTTCAAGGTAATCCACAGAAATTCATGAGTTTTCAGGATTGGAGAAATAACTTACAAAATTATTATTGAACTAAAAACTGAATTACAATGAAAATATGAAGCCCTATTTATAGGGAGAAAATCAAATCTAATCCTAATCAAACTAGGAAATCAAATCAAATCTAGAAATCAAATCTTGCTAAAAATCAAATCTAACAAATCTAGAAATCAAATCTTGCTAAAAATCAAACCTAATAAATATCCAAGATATTTCAAGACAAATCAAATCTTCTCTTTTCTTCAACAGTGTCTTGATATATCTTTATCTCTCATAAATCACAACCTCAATAATTTAATTAAGTCCAGATGACTTAATTAAATACTTCAATTTGGACCCTTCAATAATTTAATTAAGACCAAACGACTTAATTAAATTCTTCAATATTGGACCACCTTGATTCTCATCAGCCAGCTTCCCATTACACAACGGTAAATAGATATGTTAACTTAGTAGATAGCCACAACAAAAATAAAATGATTCAGATAATACAGATCTTTTTAACAAAACCCCGTGTGTATCAGCATGAGTTGCATAGCATTCATATATAAAAATGTATGTTTTCGGGCATATTTCCACTGGGTACATTAGTACTCAGCCCCTCGTATAATTTCTAAAATACGCAGGTTAAGCAGCGAGGACGAAGGAGCAGTGGTGTAAAGATAGTGCAGGAGGTTGTAAAGCTTTTGAAAGATCCTGAGATATGCATCTTTACATGCATATCTCCCCTACGCTACACACACTGCTGCACCACTCACTGAATTGTTTTCCTTCCCATGTTTGAATGTTCTGAAGAATCAAAAGTTTAACTCTTTATATTGACGTTTTATGAATGATGTTCTTATCTTTTGTAAATGAATGTTTATCAAATCTCTTGTTCAAGTCTTCCGCTGAATTTGATTCATAAAATGTTTAAAAAAATCGTTGACCACGACTGTAGCGCGCCCAAAAGTTGGGAAGATCAGTTGGGGGCGTTACATCACTGGTTCGGATAAACAGAGTATAGTCAGTTTAGTGAGTAGAAGACTTAAGCTTAGGTCTGTCCTAGTAAAGTCAGTTCCACAATATATACTCTTCAATACTTGGACAAGTATTGAAGGTTTCAAAAGTCAGTTTGTGAAAGAGAAAAACAAAGCAGGTATAAAAGTAAAGTAGTAAACAACACACAAGATTCACTACATCCCGTCTTCAGACCCAAGGTATGGATAATTCACTAAGTAAGTACAAGCCTCCTTACGATCTATACACAGCCCGTCGGCACCTCCGTCCTTCGGTCAGCTGTGGCACTTGCCTAGAAACTCCTTACGGATTTAGTCTTCAGATTGAAGTGAGGACGACACCCCGCAACCTTCTTCCCGGTGGTTGGATGTTTACTGTTCCTCTCAGAACTCAGGTGGTTGGCATACGCCCGTGAGAATCAGTATCCTAGACTAGGAAACTGACTGCTATAAATATATCTCATAAAGATATATTCACCAAAGAAGAGCTTCAACCTCGTGCTAGGAGAAGTTAGCACGGTGTATAACTTGAGTCGAAGACTCAAGTCTTGTGTAAGGAAACACGGAAACTCAGAGAGTTTAGCAAAGAGATGTCATTTGTCGTGTGAAGACATTAGGATTTTGGCTTCAGATTTCGTGAATCTTCATTAACCGTTAAAGGTTGAAGGGCAGACTTTTTTTTATAGAGGATTTCCTCTCGACATTTTGAATTTATGCCCGTTAGACACATAAATCCAGACGTTAGACTCATGGAAGATATTGTCCAATCGTAGCCCACGCCTTAGGTCTGCTTTCAGCTCTACTCAGCTGCGTCAGTGTACTATACACTAACTTTATGTCAGACTAAGTTGTCAGTTTGAGGGATCAAGGTTTGGATAACCTCATACTGACTTACACTTGGGCATATATAAATGCCTAAGTCTAACTGAGCTTCGATATCTTTCAAATAGCTCGATCTTTAAAAATAGAGGCTCTTATACTGACTTTTCAAGGTCAGTATAGCTTAGCCCTCATACAGACTTCCCAAGGTCAGTATGGTAGACCCTCATACTGACTGTCCACAGTGAGTATGGAAAGCGCCCTCATACTCATTTCTCCTTGATCAGTATGGAAAACCCTCATACTGACTTCTCCTAGTCAGTACGGGGAAGCCCTTATACTGATTTCTCCTGGTCAGTATGGTAGACCTTATACTGAGTGCTCCAACTCAGTTCCGGTTAAGGTTATACTTGGTGAAAACCAAGTTTCAGGGCATGCATGTAGTCAGTTCTCGAGCATTCTCCTTTTCTCAGTCTTCAGCCTAAGTTCTATTACAACTCGATCGACAAGGATTACAGTTTAGAACTCTAGACTCTTAAAAACTGACTAAGATAGGTTACAATCTTTAACCCACCCAAACACAAAAAGTAAGGAAGGATTTCTCTAACAAAAATCCTAACAAAGGGTTCTCATGATCTAACGCAAGTCGATGAATGCCCTGTTGAGATTGTATACTAAAATCATTTATGATTAGGTGTGTTCGTAATAATAAAACGTTTGATGCACTGGTCTTCATAAATATGTTACATCAACATGATTGCTATCTGATATAGAAAACATACGATACGAATAATAATATCATATTATCTCGCCTATAGGGATGATCATATGGTATGTAGGAGATCACAAAGGATCATATAAATCGTTTGACCTAGCGAGATATAAACAAGTATCAAGGTTGAAATAGTTCATGGATATGTTGTCGGTTTAGGCTGCAACACATCAGTTTATAAGTGAGCTTATTCAAGCTACTTGATGTATCACTACATCATTATGTATTGATGAGATCAACACTGAGATGCGCCATTTTCATTGACATATGAATGAGCCAAATGTCAACATACTTGCTATTATCTTAAACCTAATGGAAAGCTAAGGGGCATACACAAGTGGACCACAATTTGACTTGCTAGGGTGGCGAGTCTTTCGTGTACTCTAGTATCTGCATCTTGGGTGTAGCGGCTTGTGTGTGGCCTGCTTAGACTGGACATGTAGGTAATCATATTCGTTTTAGGATGGAGACATTCCCTGATGTGCTCACAATGTTCATTATGTTAAATATTTCATTTGAATTATTAATTCAAGCATAAGTGAAAATGAGTAAGTGGTACTACTCTGGAAATAAGAGATTAACTAATTATGACTAATTGTCATAAGCCAAGTTAATTAATGAATGTCTGGAACCTTAAATATGTGGATCATTCAAGTTTTAATGCAACCCGTTCCATATAATGCAGTAATAAAGGGGTGAGTCAATATTGATTTCATTGGTGAAAGTAAATTTATTTTTTATTAATTAATTATGTTCTGGGTTGAATAATGAAGAATTAATTAATAAGGATGACCCACTTTATTATTTGCATTTGGTCTTGGTCAAGCCCACAAATTACTTAAGTCCATTAGTGCTAGAGTTTGAAAACCCTAACACTATATAAAGCTCTTCTCTCTGCAGATCAAATAACAATAGTACAATATACAATATTATTTATACACAATATAAAATTCAATACACAGTATTGAATTAGTGAGAGAAACAGTGGTGGCTACACCAATCAGCTGATCGACTTTCTTGAGGCTTTGGTGAAACTCAGTAGTATATCCTCACCAGATCTCCGATGAGAAAGGGATGCAGATCAAATATATTGGAACACAACAACATTAATTGAATCCCCACATCCTGAATCATTTGCCATGAACATTAGATTTAAGAATTCAGAAGCTGGAGTTTAGGTATTCCATTAATCCATCCTCTGCAATTAAATGTTTGGAGCATGCATAGGTTTCACCTAGTTTATTTAATATAATTTATTTTTATATCCTAAGAAAGATTTAAAGGGCTAAAATAATAAAAGACAATGCACATTGTCTGTTGTACACTCAGATCATACATGCCCGTGTCCACTAGTTCACTTGCTCACTCGCCTAGACCGTTGCTTCATCCGCTTCACGGATTTGGAGTGTGGGCACACCATGCAGTCTCCTCCTCTGGGACTTGGGAACTTTAGGGTTCTTCCCGGAACCATCGATCACTTTGGCTAGACGCCCGTAAGAATCCCAACTTGAAGAAAAACTATGACTGGTGTGTTCTTACTTGGAGAGTAAGAACACCGAAAATAAACTTGTGCTAGAGAGCAACAAATCTCGTGTTCAAGACGACACGCGATAAGCTTATAAGAAAGCCTCGAAATTTAGAAACCTTGATTTTACAATTTTGTAGAGTTTCGTTGCTTTGTTTAAAATTCAGTGTAGGTTGATTCAGTAACCTCTCTTTTGTGAGCACTTCGTCTATTTATAGAGGATGTGTGATATTTGAAATAAGAGTCATTGAGAGACATATTGGATGAAGTCCAATCATACACCTCTTTTCAACGAAAGACAGGTTGTTTCTCCAGAAAGTCAGCACCACCTCCTACTTTTTTGACGTTGGATGTTGACATTGTACATTGTGTCAGAACGACTCTTCTAGTCAGTCCAAGACTTGTCTAACACCAAGGTCTTCAGACTTTAAATAATTTTCATTCTTAAAGTTTGGCCTTTAAAAATGATTCATCTGACTTGTTCTCTTTGTCTCTGTGCGTGAAAGTGATAGGTTTGAGTAGAATTGGTCAGCTTCATGCTGGTGACGTCGGCTAGTTTTCTTCATATGGGTTCTCCAAACTGGTACTTAGCCAGTTTGCCTTGATCTATCTTATTACAACTCGATAGACATCTAAGCACAACTTTACAAGTTTGAACAGATTAGAGACACTTCTAAGTTGATAATTTTTATACAGCTTTTGACAAATTAAAATATAACAATAAAGTAGGAATACTTCCTAATAATAATACATCAAATAGAATTGCGATAATTTGTAATATATACACTTTTCTCCAAATTTTTAATGTGTTATATTTACGTATATTTCATACACACAACATAAAATATATAATAAAATTTGTATTTGCACTAAAAGAGTGGTAGATAAAATATAATTAGAAGCAAAAAGATTTAAAAAAGTAGTTCAACTATATACTCTTATGGTAAATATTGTAAAGAACTCGATGAAAAATAATAAAAATTATATTTCTTTTTTTTTCCTAAACCTTTATAAATGAATTTATCCTTGATAAGCTCATCATAAAGTATAATATCAAAATCATCTAGAATAATTTATATATTTTTTTTCTCAATAAATGAAAATTGCAAATTTATGTAACATCATTAAGATCCAATTCATAATTTAATATTACAATTCAAATTTTTTTAAAAGAAAAGTTGGAAGCATAAAAAACAATGGGGGAATTTGATTAGGAGATAAACTATATGGGTGACTTTTGGAAGCTAATGAGTTGTGAGAGAGATATTAATTTATTTAATACAAAGTTGAAGTAAATGGTGGTACATTAATCTTGAAACTCAAAAGTCCCAGTGATGACCTATTCATGATTTAAATATAAGGGTAGACATTAATTATTGTTTCATATGTGGGATTATTAATTTACTTTGATGTAATGGTCAAAACTACCAAGTGATTATTTAAATCTCAGTCAAAGATATAATTAACATTTCTAGAGAAATGGCATGTGTGAAGAGCATGTCATCCATGTGAAACTATAATAGCCTCGGATCATGCCCTAAATAATTCATTAAATAATGAAGGCGAAATAAAAATTTGCAAATTAAGTTGAAATTGTAATAATTAATTTATTTTTATATTTGATACCTCAAATTACATTAAAATTGGTTTACTATCTAGTATTTTTTTTTTTGCTTTTCATTTTATGTCTAAAATTTATTGTGATTAATCGTGATATATATTATATTTATTTTCAATGATTATTTCTTTTATTTTAACATCAATCTAAAGACTAAGATTCTTTTAATTAGTATAGCCTTTTATTTTAGCACCGAATCTCAACTTTAATACATGTTTTCAAGTATAATTGAACTCAAATGATTCAAAAATGATAAAAAATTGTATGAGATGGACTTAATTATTTTAGACATTTAACTGAAACTTTTGAGCAAATGATGTTGTATTCAATAAATGATGTGATTTTTGTATTTAGTCTTTCTCAAGTAAATGTAATAAATGATGTATTTATTCCATAAATTATACTCAAGTAATTCCCTTCGTCCCCATTATTTGGTCCATGTTTCCTTTTTGGGATGTCCCATTTATATTGTCCATTATTTAAATTTAGAATTATTTTTTGTATGTGTTTGCAAGTTTACCCTTATAAATTGAACATAATTAATAGAGTTATTATTAATAATTATTGCTAAATAAGGGTAATTCAAAAAATTTATTTAAATATTTAATATATTTATAAATAAGTTTTGACATTCGTGCAAGTTAAAACAGGACCAAATAAATGGGACAGATGGAGTATATAAAAATCCATTTATAATATGGATCTTCTGAAATACAATCTCAAAGATAGTATGTGCTTAATCTTTGGGAAAGCATTTTATTAACGGTGAACATATCATGATATATAAAAACCATTAAATAAAATATTGGAGACAAATTATATCTTTTTTTAATGTCCTACTCAAAAAAGAGAAAAGAAACTATATGTTTATAAAACAACCAAATTTCGCATGTTTAAAGTATGTTAGGATGGGCGAAATCCAATCTGGAGTTGATATAATTAATTACTTCATAATTTAGAAACTCGATTAAAAAAAAAGGAAAGTAATATGCAACCATTATAGTCCAGTTTAGCTTCTGTCCATAAAATATATACTGGTCAATATTTGCGATTGCCAAAATTAATTATTACAACTAAATAAATATTCAAAATTACGTGAATAATATATAATACAGAAAATTAATTAAATAATTACCAGTTGTATGTAATTAAGAGTATAATTAATCTTTGTGGCTCATTGATTGATAAGACTGTCATAATCAATAGTATAATTAAGCAGTGTGCTCATCGCGTCTACACGAGATAGAAAACGAAAAAAAAAATACAAGAAAAAAGAAATACGTGTTTACATCCAAATAAACCCACAAAAAATATACATAGTTGACGTACAAAAATCTTTAATAGTTCATTCAATTTTCTTCTTTTTTCTTTTTTTTTTTAGAAAAAAGTTAGTCATTCAAATAATAATTATTTTTTGCAATATGGTGTTTTAATTTAGATGGTAGTGTTTTGTAGAGATGAGGCAGCTCAACAGCCTAAAAACCGTGTATTATCTAAAAAAAAATGTAAGAAATAAAATCGCATTCCTCGCCGCTGTTATGTAATCAAGTTTTGACTTCCCCTTTTTTAATTACGGGAATTGGGATTGATTAATGACTAATTGTTGGATAAAAGCCTAAAATGCAGAATATCCCTTAAATATATCATTACTAAAACTACAGTTTATTACGGTTTACAGAAAAATATTAATTATAAAAAGAATGATTTTTTAACTATATATATATATATATATATATATATTAAGAAATATTATACTTTAAATATAACATATAAAAAATTAATCATCCAACTGAATTATTAATTTTCATACATATTCTACTTAGAATAATTATTATTTTTAATAATTAATATTTATATTTGAATTATGCATGTCGTTGGCAAAACGTTAGATGTTACCTTATTCAGTGTGCAATGTTAAAGAATATATATTTCTCAAAAAAAAAAAATGTTAAAGAATATATATAAATAGGAAAGTCAAACCAACCAAACGGCCCATCAACTATAACTTAATTATGATTTAGTCCTAAACTTTCCCTCTATTTTTTTTAGAGAAGCATTTCAATTTTCAACATTGAATTAAAGTGCAGTATAATTAAACTAAGACATTGATAGTGTCGGAAATTTCAAATGATAAATATTTTTACGTTTAACACAGATATGTTAATATTATATTCCCTCGTCCTAGCAGAATAGGTCCTCTTACCAAATCGGGCGCTTCAGCAGAATTGTTTTTTTTTTCTTCTAAAAACGACAACTTTTTCAAACTCAACAATAAAATATCAATTCCACTAACTTATTCTACACTCACAACTCTTAATTCCCGTGCCGAAAAGAAAGGGGACTATTCGGACACGACGGAGGTAGTACTTTGCTGCTCTGTAAGAGTTGGTTATAATTGATTCCTATATTTTAGGAGTGAATATCTCAACCCTAATTCCATATATTTTTTGGTCTACTTTTTAGGGGTCGTGCATATTATGTATCCTAACCATATATTATTATATTTACTATTATTCTAGGTAAAATAAAGAGGAGTTCCTCCACGATTCAAACCACCACCCACATGAGCTATTGTGGAGCTTTTAGTTTGTGCTACAGAGCAAGTGGAAGTGGAAAGAGATCAAGGCCATGACTGCTAGGACGTGGGCTATAAGATTGTGCACTCCAAGACATGAATATAAGGAAGAATGAAGAATGAAGAAGTTTGAGCGACTAAGTTTATTCATTCTACGAGAAGTTCTTCGAAGCCTTCAATTCTTCACCCTTACTATTTCATACTCTTCGAAGACCACCATACCAGCATAGAAGCGATCTCAGGAGAGTGAATCCAACGATTGAAGAAGTGTTGTTTGGTGCCGTTTAAGTTGGTTAGCAAGTATTGTTATAGAATTTATTCTAAGGAGTGAACTTAGAAGAAATTCGTGTATTTAATGTGTTTTGATTTCCTTTGTAAAACTCAGTTTTATTTTAGTGAAACAACTTTCGCCATGAGGCACTCTCGAGTTTAGCAATAAATCCCAGAACATATTTTAAATTCACTGCGTACATCATTTTGTGTTTACATGTTAAACTTTTCTATATCTTTAACATTAACACATTTCAGTTAAACTTGAGCACCACTTTAACATTGCAGTGTTATAGTTATACATTTGTTAAGGTATTCACAAGTTTAGAAATAAACTTGTGGCAATTTATAATATATTGATTTTATGCTGTAATAAATGTTAGTAGTTTTCTATACTAACTTTTTATGTCAAAGTAGTAAATTTGGGCACTAAGTTACCTCATACATAATATATTCTAATTAATATTTACAAGTAAAACAAGAAATTAAAAAATTGCAAATTCTGATTGTAAATAAATTAATCTCATATTAACTAAAACTAAATATTAAAACTATTATACACCTAAATTAATTGAATCAATCTAGTTAGATTTAAGAAAATTAGTTTTAACCATGAAACAATGAAATCTAACAAAATATATTTAATCAAATTAATAAATGGAATAGAGAACATAGTAGGGAATATTAGGGTTGAGATTTTTTAGTTTCTCTTTATTCAAGATATTATTGAATCGAGTTTTCTTAGGTTTTTGAATCAAGATATCTTTCGAGTTTGAATTTATAATTAAATTATTTTTTAGGTTCTGAATTAATAATAATTCTAAATTATTTAAAAGTGGGGTTAAATTGCAAATACGAAGGAAAAGCGGGGGAGAAGAATAAAATGAAGAGAGTGGGAAAAAAAAATTGAAAATGATGGGATCCCATAGTTTCGTTGCCCCTTCCATGTCTACACGGTTTGACTCTCAGCCCTTTTATTTCTTTAAACTTCCACACAAACCCCTCTCCATAATATTCAAGCTTCGCTTAGCTACTATATATTCATTGTCAATGCTCTTCAGAAAAAGTCCTCTAAATCTCAAAAAATAGAAAAACCATCTCAATTCAATTTCCATTGATCTCTTCAATCTTGAAAATGGATTCTGGCCCTAGAAATCCTTCAACGGATTGCCCTCAAGATTTCCGGTGCCCAATTTCCATGGAGATAATGAAAGATCCCGTCACCATCTCCACCGGCGTCACCTACGACCGAAAAAACATCGAAAAATGGTTCCGCACCTACAAGAAAACCACATGTCCGGCTACAATGCAATGCATCGAGGGTTTGGAAATGACTCCCAATCACACGCTCAAGCGATTGATCGCCGCCTGGCGCGACGGCCAATCGGATCGGACCGGTTGTCCTCCGCCGCCGGCGTCGGATAAGCACGAGGAGTTGGCGGCGGCGCTCGGCGCGATTGATTCGACGCCGTTTAAGGTGAGCTGCCTGAGGAAGCTGAGGTCGATCATCGAGGCGGGGGGTGATGATGAAGTGAGGGATGATTTCAGGAGGCAGGGGGGAGTTCAGGTTCTGGTGAGGATAATGGAGCAGGTTTTAGTGGAAAACTCCGATTACGCGGCGTTTAGGGCTTGCGAGGAGGCGTTGGGGGTTCTGCATCAGATTCCGGTGTCGGACGACGACGAGGAGATCGTGCAGCTCTTGATGAGCTCCGATTGCATGAAATCAATGGCCATCGTGCTCCAGAGAGGATCCGCGGAGGCCAGATTCTTCGCGATTTCAACGTTTGAGAAATTAGCGAAAGCTGATTATCAATGGAACTACGCCGCTCAGGATCAAGGCGTCGGCTTCTTCAAATCTCTGCTAGAAATCGTGTCGGACGAGATATGCAGCAAGGCGAGCTCGTGCGCGCTGAAGCTGCTGGTGCAGATCATGGAGGCGTCGAAGAAATCGAGGCTGAAAGCGATCGAAGCCGGCGCGATGTGCACGCTGGTGGAGCTGCTGCCGGAGTCGACCAGATCTAAATGCGAGAGAATCATGCAGCTGATTAAGCTGCTGTGTGAGTGCGCGGAGGGGAGGTTGGCTCTCACGGAGCACGGATTGGGGATCGCGGCGATTGCTAAGAAGATGTTGAATGTTTCGAGCGGCGCCACCAAAATCGGCGTGAAGATAATGTGGTTGCTGTCGAGTTGCCACTCCACGGAGAAGGTGTTGGAGGATATGCTGGTGTGTGGGGCGGTGAAGAAGCTGGTGGCGCTGCTGCATGTCGGCGGCGGACAGTCGACTACCAGGGATAGGGTGGTGAAGATATTGAAGCTGCACGGCCGGGCGTGGCGGCGATACCCTTGTTTTCCGATCGACGTTAGGGATTACTTGGGGTTGGGGGGGAATATTGATAATACTCGCTGATAAAAAAAAATGGAAAGTCAAACAGAAAAAAAAATATAGTTCGTAATTTTTTTTTGGACAAATTATACAAAGAATTCTTTATTTCAATTACGATTGTGCTGATTCTGAACAGGTCACTATTTGTTTCTTTTATTCAAACATTTGATTATATTTAAGAAAAATATAATCAATATTTTGTGACAAATGATATCCCGAGTTAAACATTTTTAATTTCAAAATAATATTTTTAATTCCTGTCCAACAGAATTACAAGTCAAGTTCTTGATTAAAAAAAAATCAAAGTTAAATTTGATGGACTCATTATATTTTTGAATTCTTTCGACAAAAAATAAATTAAATCAAATTTAATGCTTTCAATATAATTTGGATTAGATTTGACTATTTTGCCATATATATATGTAAAGTTCCCTAGAAAAGAAGGGGATATTTTTTAATGTGCAATTTCTCAATATATATGACTCGTTCTACAATTGTAATAAATGTTTCAGCACAATTTGTTGAAATTTGGGCAAAGAATGTGGAACTTCGTGATTTGAATAGTTATTAAATAATCAAACAATGAGCTGATCCAGATATATATACAGCAATGAATATTAAATTATTTACACAAACAGTTGAAAGCAATTGGTCTACAATCCCCATATTTCTTTTCATACCCCTAAATAAATTAAATTATACTAGGATATTATTTTAATTGATATGTTTGCCCTAATTAATAGTCCACCGTTTAGTTAATACTATCAAAATAAAACAAAATCCCCCACAAATCCCCATCTCTTTCATTTGCAACACCCCGGCTATAGAACCTAAACGAGATAACCTAAAATAAAAATAAATCTCTCACAATATCTTTTATAACTGCCCGAACGAGTTCACATGAAATCGATCATATTATTCATTATTAAAGAGTCATTTATCATAGTTCTAGTTCAAGTTAATTATGTATAACTTTGAGATTATTTTAAAACGAATGTCCGAAAAAATAGTACACTATATTAACATAAGTAGTACATATTAAATTTTTAAGTTTACCTTAGTAATACATATATAATGATATCTAAATAGTAAATAGGATGTACAAGATCGATTCTTTACTCCATAAAAATTAGTAATTTGCCATGTCTAAACAATTAAACAAGGATAAATATATATAATACAAACAGTGCGTTTTCATTTGATTTCCCAAATTATTTATTTATTTACTTTTTTTTTTTGTCCTGCACTGCGTCATTAGTAAAAATGCTTTATTTGAGTTTAAGATGCCTTATATTTGAATATATAGTTTATAAACTTAATATATAAAGCATAAAACATCACTGAAGAAGATTCAGACCAGTCTCCATCGTCAGTTAAACTTCAATCATATTATAAATTTTAAATAATGTTGTCACGTGAAATATAGTAATTTCTGAAAGTTTTTGTTGTCATTTTTGGTGGACGTTTATGATTTTTATTTTAAAAAAATAATGTTGCAAGTGTTAGAGGGTCGGCATCAACTCTTCCAATTGGATAGATGTAGCTTTAGGTCAACTAGAATCTTAGTTTAACTACCGATTAACCAAACCATTTTTTTTTTCCATTTACTTTCTTTGCTATATATTCAATTTGAATATTCCTATAATTGAAAATCACTCAAAATTTAATAGATTCGTTTGAATTTGATAGGTATCTCAGTAATATTCAAAGTTATGATATTAGGTGCAATCTGACTTATAGAAGTTTGAGTACTAGAATTTGAAATTATGGTTTAATTTGTGGCAAATATCTTGGTGCAACTACTGTTCTATTAAATATCTCATAGGAGTTTTTTTCGATCTAGGACATTAAAAATAGTTTAATTATCGATTCAGGACTCGAAAGATTAATTCTCAATTCAGGATCTGAAAAGTCATAAAAATTCTCAATCCAGGACTCGAATGATCATACAATTTTCAATCCAGGACCTCAATATCAAGTCCTGGATTGAGAATTATTAGATCTTTCGGGTCTTGAATTGACAAATTATCTTTCGGGTCCAGAATCGATAATTAAATTATCTTTTGGCTCCTAAATCGACAATTCTCCATATCTCATACTAATTAATTTAAAATGGAATGAATTGTCATATAATAGTGAAGTATCATTTTTATTACAAGTCAATTTTATAAGGGTTAATGAATTATAACATTGTAATAGAGTCAATTTAATTATAATGATGATAGATGTCCCACACAGTATTTGATAGGGCGTGTTAAATGTATAACATTGACTAGCTTAAAATTGCATATACCATATGTTGGAAATTCGAGGACTTTATTGTAAATTTTTGATGTAAAATATTTAGTTTTGTCGAAATTAAATATTATCAAATTAATCTACATGACGAGTAGATGATCGAGGTGTATTTATTTTCTCAAATCTGAATTTCGGTGAGTGAGAAATGAGTCCACGAAGTAACATGGTTGATAAGGTGAGCCTATGGGCTCGTTTGACTGGTCCGTTGAGCTTGCTGGGCTCGTATCGACGTGGCACACAATGGATGCCACGTTGATGATGAGTCAACCATGTGAGAATTATATTAAGTAAATCGAGCAGTTCTAATCATGTTCAATCAATTTCATGTGGGAATTGAATAAATCAGAAAGTTCTAATCATCCCATGTGTTACGTCCATGACTCCCGCCTATAATGGCCCGAGTCAATGCCGTAACCTAAAAATATATATAAATAATGGTATGTATATTTTAATTAAAAAAAACATTTAGGGGGTACGCTATTTTGTTTAATAGATCCGCCCCTGATCAAAGATTGAAAAATCTAGCATAATTTTTGTTTGTGTTTAATTGCTTTATAAATCATACTTAATAAATTAAGCATAATTTATAAAACAATTAAGCATGAAATCTTGAAAAAAAGTTAAATCTCAACCATCGATTTTTTGAGACGAATGATGTAGATTCATTCCTATAGCATGTAGATTCAGGTGTTAAATAAAACTAAATATGGACTATTAATAAAACTGAAAATCTATGCATGTGATCAATTTAAATTCGTCCCAGTTTTGGTGCATTATTTGTGTTACCATCTAGCATTCAAGGAAAAAATGAGAAAAAATATATATTAACGATTTTAATTCTTACAGTTCATAAAATATAATATGCATACATTTGATTTAAAAAATGCAATATTATTGGCATAAAAATGCAGCATATAATCAGTGCAAAAAAATGCACTCAATATGAATACAAAATGTATATGCTTTAAAATAAAAATGCGTATTGTTCAAGTTTAGTGAAATATCCCGACTTTTAATTAAGTGACATTTAGCTTAATTAATTATTAAATAAAAAGGGATTATTTATTTAGCCCTTAAATTGTTCGTTACTCAATTATCGACACCCGTCGTCGCATGCATGTCCCTTTCATGAAAATAAAATGCCTATGAGTATGTTTTAAGAAACCCTAAGCAACCATGCAGACGAACTTTACGTAGGAAACCCGTGCACGATGAACCGGGGTTCCTACTGTATTTTGGGTACGTTAAAATACACAACCTGCACCCGAGAGCTCTGTTTCTTTCACCGAGCTAGGATATACTTGGAATTGATTTATAAGATTTATAGAAACAATCGGAATGAGGTTCCGACACTCATGGAATATTATAGTATTATTTATTTCGAACTATTAAGTTCAGGGTGAAAATGAGGAAATTCCAAAAATTTGGAAATTGAAACCACGAGTAGAACTCATAATTTAGAGCATTTTCATGGATGTCCATTTTCTAAATTGGACAATGCATGTCAAATTAAGAAGCAACGAAAGTTGAATAACTGGGTTATTACATGAAATAACGAATCCAGAGCCGCGACGAGTGGGATCGTGCCACGTGGCACTCCCCATCACCCCCACATGCCTCCCACGTGCCCCTCAATCATTGTAGGGTTGAGAAGTGCGGCGCAAGGAGGGTATTCAGATCAGAAACGAGGCAGCTGCTCACTTTCATTCACTCCGCATCACCCGCAGAGCAGCTTCATCCCACCATCTTCTTCGCATTTTTTCGATCAACCGAGCAAGATTCATGTAATACCCCGTGTATTAATTGACCATGTATGATTATTCGAGTTATATAAAGTGAATTATTCCCAATTTTGGTGTATTTATTTCATGAGTTCAAACTAAGGATTTAATTATTATTATGAAGTTGGAGGGGAATTATATAAATAAAGAGTTACCATGGTTTATTTGAAGATGATAAGATGAATTGTAATTTTGGAAGAAAATGATATGATTTATCATGTATTATGTGGAGATGGAAAATTTTGAGGAAATAAGATTTTTCATGAAATTATATTGGAAACTATATGGAAATTAAGTTATATGTATATGTCTATATACATATTATATATATTATATGATGGGAGAAGGGTATATATATAGGGTGAGAGTTATAGGGTAAGCTTTTCCCACCTTATAATATCATAGAGAGAGATTATTTGAGAATTCTCCCAAACCCCACCTCAAAACCAGTCACCTTTGCGACCATTTTCCGGCCGACTCTGGCCATCCCCGGACCAGCCACCACCGCCATTCGAAAGCCTGTCCTTCAAGCTTGAATTCGAGCTGCAGTGGGCGCCGTGAAGTGAAGAATCGGCCGAAATATTGAAGAGAGAAGGTGAGGTGGGTATATTAGTTCGATTTTGAAGATTTATGCTTGAATCTTGATTTTCCCGGCCATAAATCTGTGATTTGATGAGTTAGTCGTGTTCCCCATCGTGTAGGGAGTATTCAGACACTTTGAAACATGAGTTTCCTCGCCAGAATCGTGACCGCCGCCGTGAGGAAGGATTTTCCGGTGAGCCTCTTCAACCTCTCGTTTTATGCATTTAAATCCTAGTTTTGAGGCTAGAATCGTGTTCTACGGAGTCTAAGGAACTTGTATGTATAATTGCATGCGTGATTGGACGGCCGGAGTGGCCAGAATCGGGAGTTGCAGGTCCTGTTCTCCGGCGAACCCGTGAGGAAGACGACTCCTATCGGTCGACAGGAATGCTGTCGATCGACAGGGAGGCCTTCTGTCGAAATAGGTCGATCGAGCACTCCTGTCGGTTGACAGGAAGTGTTTCGATCGACACAGAAGCTTTATCAAAGGGAAGCTTGTCGAGCAATCCTGTCGGTCGACAGGAAGTGTAGCTATCAAATTGAAGTTCGATGGAGGAGGAGTCGACACACTCTTATCGATCGACAAAGGATGTGTCGATCGATAGAAGTGGTCGACATATGATATGTCAACAGGAAGACTGTCGATCTGGAATGCTGTGTCGACAAGGGTTGTGTCGACCGACACAAAACTTTGTCGGTCGACACAGAGCTCGAACTTGGGAAGACTTAATCTCTTATTTCGATCTTAGTTCCTTTCGAGATTCAATTTATTATGATTGAGATATTATTGTCCTAGATCATCCGTACTAACTTAAGTATCCCTAATTAATTGTAGGAGATTGAAGCAAGGATTGATTGAGCTCATACTAGCGAAAGAACATCTACACTTAAAGCCAAACACAAGGTGGGAAACTATTTGAGTATAAAAGAAAATGCGTGTTTTCCTTTCACAATGTGTTAAATGTTTTGTTTTGAATTGAGATGCTATGCTTGTTTTTGTGCTGTTATATCTGTCCTCTGTTGAATGCTAACAACAGAGAGGTATTAATAAGACAAGAACCATGTACTATTAGTGCATGCGCTACTCTTATTAACTGTGAAGGTTAGCTACCTTAAATTGCAAAGTTGGGTGAAATGGTAGTGACCTTAAGCCCTGGAAGGAATTATAAAGGGTGAAATGGTAGTGACCTTAAACCCTGTGAGAAAGTGATTGATTATTAAATACAATCAGATCTCGAAGTGTGTTCCGAGATTAGTGCACTTAGATGATAGTGAGTTGAATGTTAAATCATTCCTAACTAGTCATCGTAACTTGGAAGCGGGCCAGCTTCCAGTTACAAAAACAATAACAGATATAATAACATATTTAAATGCGCACAAAATAAAATGTTTTAGATAGCACGGTTCTTTTCAACAAAACCCTGTGTCTATCTATGGGAGTTGCATAGCACTTCTCTTATATAATGTATGTTTTCGGACATGTTTCTCATTGGGTACATTAGTACTCAGCCCCTCGTATTATTTCTAAAATACGCAGGTTGAGCAGCGAGGATGGGCGAGCAGGGGTGTAAACTGGCAAAGTAAAGAGTTTTGAATTTCTATATTCTGAGATAGGCATCTTCATATGCATATCTCCATCACGCATCACACATGCTGCTACACTCTCTGATTTATCCTTCCCATTTCTGAATGTTAAATGTTTTGAACCTATGTTCTTATAATTGACTCGAAGTATTATTCTAGTGAATTCAATTATCTTTCCATTTTAATTTAAGTCTTCCGCGCATTAATTTGGTAGAAGAAATGTTTGACAAAACCTGAAACATCAATGTGACGCGACCCCAAATTGGGAAGGTAAGTTGGGGGCGTTACAATTCAGGCCGCAATTTTTGAAGACAAAATCAAGATCGTGCTTCAAGCTTTCCATAGAATTCGGAAGAAGCCAATTTGGTTGAGGATCGCGAAATTTACAGCTCGATCTTCAGGGCTTGTTGGTGAGTGATTTCGAAACCGTAACCTTCGTCGGAACTCTATCTAAACGACAATGAACCTGCGAATAACCTATATATTCTTGTTACTTGTGATGTTAGGAGTCTTTTGGTAGTATTTGTTCGCCACCCCCGCCGGCCGATCATCGGAAAAAGCCGTTGCAACACCTACGCAGGTAGGGTTTTCCATCTTCACTTCCATCTTGCTGCAGCTTCGTTTTTTCATATTTCCATCAATTGTAATGTATTTCATCTAGTCCCTAGTGTCGTATAGAGGGTGGGGGTATGTCGGGAGTCCTTGGGGATGGTTGGAAATGGAAGGGATAGAAATCACGAGCAGTTGGTGCAGTCGACACGGCGTCGATCGACGCCGCTAGTGTCAGTCGACAGGGCCGACATCGGCCGACGTGGACTTGTGTCAGCTGACGTGGCCGACATCGACTGACACAGCCACAACTGCAGCCCTATTTTGCGTTTCTTTCGCCCATTTTTGATCTGATTCAAGTTATTTTTTATGCATGATTATTTATATTGATTCTGAAGCTTATTATGTATGATTACATGCGATCTAAACTGATTTTGGATGTCGGGAATCGACCATACTAAATCATGCAAATAATATTACATGTTGGATTGTTTAATTCATTTTTCAAACTCCGAAACGAATGATTATGTAGCCATGGGTTATTTGTCTGAAAAGAGAAGTGTTGGATAAGTCTCATGTACATCCGATATACGGGTGATGCATGTTGGGTAGCTAGAATTATGTTTGTCTCGTCGTAAGGTCAGTCCGTCTTAGAACCTGAATTCTACGATAACATCAGCTGGGGCGCTGATTTATCATTCTTAGACAATCCACCTGATGTGCTTTATTCTCATGTGATGTCAATTGAAGGAAACACAGGGTAACCAAAGAGCTTTTCAATCACAAATCAACTTACTTGCGCTGCATCTGTAAGCATTTGAGGTGGGGACGATTTTATTTCTATTTTCGCTTGATTTTGGGCTTTAAGCCCTACTTCTTGAAAAACATGCAAATTGATTTGATTTAACTGATTGTCTATGCCAAAATGTTTTGATTTCATATTTGTTCCTCTGGTCAACCGTAGTTTACCAGGGAGATTTGGTTTAACGAGGATAGATCCAAGTTTCGTAGGAACCCTGAGTTAAGACTCTTAAACCCTGGGGGCATCGATCCTCCTTTGTCTCGAGCCAAGCTCAAACTTGATCACTCAATGGAGTATTGATAGCTTTGGAGAAAGAAGGAGAGACACACGTTGTGTCTTAAATCGATCATGGTCTCAATGCTGCGGGTTCTGAGACCAATGCACCAAATGATGACAGTGGGCCGAATGGTTCACCATTCCCAACTGTTCATCATGGCTCAGAAGTTGGCCAACTTCTGGTCACATAACGATAAAACATACTCCCTCCGTCCCGGCTGAATTGTCCCGGGTTGACCGGGCACAATAACCAAGGAGTGTGAGTGTAAAGTAAGTTGAGTGGAATTAATATTTTATTGTTGAGTGTGAAAAGGTCGCCTTTTTAAGTAATGGGACAATTGGGGTGGGACGGACGAAAAAGGAAAGTGGGACAATTGAGGTGGGACGGAGGGAGTATTTATCTTCATTTGTGAGAAAAACTGTACAATACAAACTGTTTTGAAATAAAACACGACCAAATGTTTTTCTAAAACCCCGTGGTTTATTTGTGTGTGTCATAGCATTCATATCTAATTAGGTATCATTTGTTTTCGGGTCATATCCTCACGGGGTACGTTGTACTCAGCCCCTGTGCATTATTTCTAAAATGTGCATGTTAGTAGCAACGATGTGGATGCAGCGGTGTCGAGGGCAGGATTATCCCAATAAGAACTTTGATCACGAGACATGCATCTTCATATGCATGTCACACTGTGTAACTCTCCGTTGCATGAAACTCTGAATTTATTTCCTTCCCAGTTTGTAATAATTATCTTAGAAACTAAACTCCTTGCTTTTCGTTATCATTCGTACTTTGTGGTTGCGAGGTTTGTTTGCCTCGATACAAACATTGTTCTTTCAGTCATGTATGTTGAACCTATTGGGTGTGGACCTTTGTTTCTGTTTGATTATTTAAGTCTTCCGTCGTTTAAATCACCCAACCCACTGTAGCGCGCCCTAAGTTTGGGAAGGCGAACAGGGGGCGTTACAGAAGTGGTATCACAGTGCCAGGCTAGTTCCTTCCACTTTCTTTCAGTCTGGTAGCTAAGATTTCTTTCGTTTAGAAAGTCTATCGGAGCAATAATCATGTCATGCTCTACACCCCATCCCATCCTGCGCGACCTGCAAGGTAAGATTTTGAAAGTTGCATTCAACTATTTTGGAGTGATCTTGTGCACTCCACATTTACGATTGAAAACTATTTCCGAATGTCAAGCACAATTTTATTTGTCATTATAAACTATTTTGAACGATTGTGTTCACTGAAAAGTTATAATGATTGTGATGATTGAAAACCTTAAAATGCTCTGCATTTATGTTAGCTGTTAGCGTAGAACTTCACATTTGCTAACCTTGCTTGATTTGTCTAACCATAAGTGTATCTCTTGTTAGCCTATCTTGTCAATGATTGTTTGTCTAGTATTGAAATTGAACTCACACTGACATTCTTGGCTTTTGCTACTATTGTTTCATTGCTTGACTTTGATATTGTTGATATATGTTGCAACTTGTTGATTTCTTGAATTGATTTATGAAAATGACTTCATATATTCAATTGCTTGAAAATATTTGTACCGTAAGTATATTTGGTAAGTGATTGAAAGCTCGTTAAAATCGATGAATGAACTTGGTATATGTATAGCCTGGTTGGTGGACAACCCTCCCACTACGACGAGGCATCTGAGCCGTGTCAGTAGTTGGCACAGTACAAGTTGGTCCCATACCTTGCATTGATGGCAGTGTTGGTATTCCCTCATCTATTACAGGTGGATTTACCATTACACTGAGCTTTTCTGATGGAATCGCTTCATTATCCCCAAGCTCGTGGAGGATAATTTTACTCTTGGATCTGTGGTTTCTTACATATTCGTCCTCCAAGAATCTTGCGTTGGTACTGACAACCACTTCCTGATTCTCAGGACAATAAAAGTAACCACCTTTCGTTTTCTTGGGATATCCTACAAACAACATCAGCTTACACCTACTTTCTAACTTATCAGGTTCCTTTGTCAGCACATATGCTGGACAACCCGAAACCCTCATTCTGGTTAAACTTGGTTTTCGCCCATACCAGAGTTCTAGAGGCGTTTTAGGAACTGATTTAGAAGGTACCAGGTTAAGCAAATAGGCCGTTGTCTCCAAGGCATATCCCCAAAACGAAATTGGCAAGCTTTTATAACTCATCATTGACCTGACCATTTCCAAAAGAGTCATATTTCTTCTTTCCGCTACACCATTTTGTTGAGGGGTTCCTGGTGCAGTCCACTGGGATGTAATCTTGTTATCTGACAGGGTACTGCAAGAAATCGTTACTTAGGTATTCTCCACCACGATTCGATCGTAGTGTCTTGATAGTCTTGCCTAGTTCTTTTCTACCTCAGTCCTAAACTCTTTGAATTTCTCAAAGCATTCACACTTGTAGCAAAGCAAATAGACATATCCAAATCTTGAGTAATCGTCAATAAATGTGACAAAGTACTCATAACCTCCACGAGCTTGCATGGACATTGGTCCACATAAGTCAGAGTGGATCAATTCCAACACATTTTCTGCTCGAGACTGGCTTGCCTTAAAAGGCTTGGTCGTCATCTTTCCTTCTATACATGATTCACAGACTTGATGTGGTACCACTTGGAAAGATTCCAAGAGCCCATCACATGCTAATCTTTTAATCCGCTTTAGATTAGTCTCAAGTGCCAGAGATATGTTTGATTCTCATCGGAAGAAAACTTTCTCTTTAAATGATTATCATTATTGGATGAGTTTGCAACATTCACGGAAGATTTATGCATACAATTAATGATATAGAGAGAGTCAATCAGTTTGCCATGACAGATAACACCGTTATTCCCAATGATAGAAACTCCACTAAAAAAAATAACTGAAAATACATCATTAAATAACTTGGAAACTGAAATTAAGTTCCGCCGAAAAACCGGCACATATAAAACATCTCTCAAAATAAAACATTATTTTCAAAGCATAAAGTAAAATCTCCAATGGCTACTGCTGAGACTCGTTCTCCGCTGCCCATTGAGATGATAATCTCGTCATGCATCAGCTGCCTTGTCGGCCTGAACCCCTGCAAAGTAAAAAAAATATGATCAGTAGCTCCAATATCCACTAACCAAGAATAGGTAGAAACTGATGCTAAACATGTTTCCGTTATAAATGCACATGACGTACCTTGTCTACCCGTGCTAGACACTAGAAAATCTACTTCACTTTGCTTGCGTTTGCATGACCTGGTGATGACTTCTGCCTCATCTATTTCATCTAACTTTTTAAGCATTTATTTTGCTTCAGAAACTGCCTTGTCAAGAGCTGACAAAGTTGGAGCAAACTCAAATGCCATTATGTCAGATTCTTCTCGCAATAGGGCCCTGAGCAACTCATAAAGAGGAAACTCACGCCTTGCAGTAAGAGACTTGATGAAATTATCATAAGAATCAGATAGAGAGTGCGGGCAATGTTTATTTCTGCCCGCTTATTTATTCGTCCACCTCTCTTTCTGTACTTCCTCATGATTCTCATCATGCTGATGAAATGCAGATCTAACAAATTCCCCTCAGTCATTTTCTTGCAAACCAGGTCCTTTACAAGATCATAAATGATAGTTCGTCTCACCTTCCCATATACTTTCACAAGATCCCTGCATATCTCAACAACAGTTCGGTATTTCTCGTACTTGAGCCTTAATTCTCTAGACAAATTGTTCATGATGAAAAAGTAGACAAAATCATCATAAGCTTTCCATCTATCATTGAGTTCTTGCTCATAACCAGAACCTTTCCAATACCGAGGAGATAGTGGGTCCATGTAAAGTACATAGGCATGTTTTGCAGAACAGAGTATTTCCATGAAGCAATATTTCCATTCAGGAAAACTCGGACCAGTTAAAGGGTTCGATGTCAAGAGGTTAACAATATGAGCAGTAGACATGTCTGAAAACAATAAATTAGAGCAGAATTTAAAACATAGTCGCAAACAGTTGAAACAATCAAATATTGAAACCTTACGATAAAACAATATTAATGTTTTCTCCGATTTGCCTAAGTATTACTACCGAGATATCTGGACTCATTTGAGAAGGCGTTTTGTCTGTTGAATTGGTCTGACCATCAATTCCCTTCTTCAAAGGCTCTTTAGGACAAGAAAACCATCTCTCTTTGTTCATGGATAAGTAATCACCAGGAAGGATTTCATTCCTTCCAAAAAGTAGTTCTTTGCTCATCTTGAGCTGGCTGCCGACACCAGACATACAATATGAAGATTTGAAATTTTTTTGCCCTTATACTTAAAACGATAAATATCTTCTTATTACCTCATTATTTTAAGGGGGAAGATTTCATTTTAGGGCAGAGTGTGCTAAAGGAGTATAGTTACTTAGAAAATCTTTGTAAACCCCTAACTATTTTGAGTTGGTTTTAACAACGTCAAAAGGAGGAAATTATTAGGAATTACATTTTAATTCTCTTTTTTTTTTATTATGTTTTGATGTTTCAAACCAACCAATTTGTCAGTTAAGATGTATAGAACTGACAAGTCTCTAGATGTGAGCTTAGCTCAAAAACTTGTAATGTCCTGAATAAGATTATCAAGTTTTAATTGGACCTAGATATCTCACAAGTTTGGGTCTCGAAGCCAGCGGCAACTACAAGTGCTAAAGTGTCTAGAAACTGGCAAGTGGCCAGTAGCGAAGATCAGCAACCAGTTTCCTAAGTTTATAGAAGAAGGAAACTGGTGAGACCAAACAAAGAGACAAGGAAAATGTGTCAGTCGTAAGTTTTTAATGAGCTGACTTGAAGACGGTGTTTTTTACAGGTCTTCTTCACTCAGAGACAAAGACCAATTACTTAGGAATCTACCAGTTTGGATTCTTAAGTCTGGGAAAAAAGAGTCGTTCTAACACGAGGTAGAAAAGTATACCTACCGCAATGCTTCATACGGTACTACATCACAGAACGTAGGTTGTATTAAAATTTTTTGTTGGTCAACGGGTGATCTCTAACTCCTCAAAGCCCATGCCTGATGAAGGCACACAAAAAAGAATGTTACGAATCCACCGAACACAATGCAAGAATTTCGTAATCCGATCTCTATTGTGGTTACAATTTCTAAGCACTCAAGCTTAAGCCTCTAAAGCTCTCGTAACTTTCCATATTTCTTATACATGAGGCTCTTAGTATCTAGCTAGAGCTATTTCCGAAGTTCTTACTTTCTAAGTAAGAATCTGAGTTGAGTTTCTCACTCCTTAAGAAACTTGAGGAGAACACCACCCAACCAACCGACCAACTATGTTTCTAGAAGAACTCAATCATACAACCCTTTTCTAGATGGTGGTTGCAGGACGTGTTCGCACATCAAGCTAAAGAGAGCGAGTTTCTGGTGGAGTAGGCGAGACTACATACAACTAGTGGATGGAAGAGTTGCATGTGACTGCGATAGATCGTGCTACATCACCCTGTAACGAGTTCTAGTAATTTCCAACTTGTGCGATTGAAGAGTGAAAGTAGGACATTTGTCTCCGAGCCACTATTTACTTGCTTTATTTTACCTTGTTTTGTTTTGATTGTTGCTTCTATTTTGAAACCCAACAACTCTCTAAGTTGTTGGCGTATATCCTGCAAAATCAACTAAGTAAAGAATTTTTGGTCCCGGTTTTATCAGAGTAATCGTAAGTTTCACAGCAAAAAATAAATTTGTTTTACACTAAACTTGCACTTATCCAAATTAATGATGACGTGGCAATTTGGCTTGTCAAAATCTTTAATTCAGGTACTTAGGTTCAAGTATGCTTAGTGTCAGTTTTCAGTATATACTACAACACTTGAGTGTTGAGTTTTAAAGACAAGTAAGCTGACAAAAACATGAAAGTGATAAATGACAAAGGATTTATAGTGGTTCGGACAAAAAGTTCCTATGTCAACTCTTCAGACACGAGTCCGGAAATCCACTAAGTGTTGGAGTACACAAGGTGCTTCTACGATCTATCGCTTGCTAAAGAATGAATCGTCCTTCAAACTCACTCGACTGGTCCTTTGTTCGTCCTTCACTTCGCAGCTTCGTGGAGTGTGGGCACACTACGTAGCCTCCTCATCGTCGGAATGGGGTGTTTAGAGTTTTCCTGAAACTATCAACACGGTGAGAGTCAAAGTACAAAATATACTTGATTGTTGTAATCTTTCTTAGAGAAAAAGATTACCTAGAGAATAACTCAAGAACTCTAAGGTTTCGAGTCTTGTGTTCACTAGAGTGACAAACAGAAAAGTTTAAGAGCCTCAAGCGTTGAATGGGAATTTTTGTGTATCAACTTTTTCGGACGTATGTTTTGTAACTTGTAAAATGCAAAATTTAACCTTCTTATGTTGAGATCCTCCAGTATTTATAGTCGTGAGGTTGAAGGCTTGAACCTTTAGAGACATATTAGAAGTTGTCCAATCGGATGTCTCTGTTGGCTTCAGCTATAGACGGGTAGGTGGTGTTTTTTCCAGATATTCTGCATCTGCTCCGCTTTTTCTAACGATGACAGCGACTGTTCACCTTTGTGTCAGAACGGTAGTCTGTCAATCTGAAGAATCATGGACTGGTTGTCCTAGGTATCAAGACTCGAGTCTCATGCTTGCAGACTTTAAGGAATCTTCAATCCTTAAAGTCTGTACTTGTTAGTACTTTCCTTAGATGATTCTCTTTGCCTCTTTGCGCTGGGACTGGAACTTAGAAAACCATGTCGGTGTCTTCATACTCGCAAGTCCATGCTGGTGACATCATCCATCAATCTATGTTTGGTCCCATACTGGTAAGCTTGGTACCCGGATTAGTAAGACCATACTTGCTAGTCCCATACTTGGTGAATCCCAACCTTATCAGTCTAGACTCATGTATCCCAGACTTGTAAGTTCGGTTTGATCCTTAGTCTATTGAGTCTCGCTCATCCCAAATTGATGAATCAGTCTGATCTTGAGATTAGCTCCAGCTTACAACTCGATACAAAGCTTATACAGGACTTTATATTTTTAGACCATACTAAAACTAATCTAGAGACAAAACTAATATGACTTTTACATACTTTGACCCACCAAAACAATATAAATAAGGAATTTTCTTAAATTTCCTAACAGGAATCAATTTCCCAACCAATTTTGATAACCAGAACTGATCAAGAATAGTTGAGCAGTAAATTTCACATATATATCTTTTTATTGTGTACGTTATTCTCTGATTTTCAGACCAACAAGCATATTTGAAAAAGTTTAACGGCTTAACTTGTCATCCAAAATATTTTCTAAGTAACAAAATTTATAGAGAAATCGCCAGTTTTGAGCTTACTCACTTTAAGACTTTGGCCACATAAATTATTCTATATTTTGGGACCAACACCACTTTTTTTATACTTCTTTAATTGTTAAATTTAATAAAATAAATGTTTACCTAGCGCACAAAAAATCTAAAAGTATATATAAACTAAATAAATGTAGATTATAAAACCATATATTCTTTTTATATGTAAACTTCATTACCATTATGCTCTTTATTTATATTCTCCATAAGACTCAACACTTCAATGTACCACTCAGGAAGAGTTATAGAATGAATATTCTACTAAAGTAGAGAAAATAGTGCTTGAAGCTAGTAGTTGCATTGTTATTCATGGCAAAAGATTGATAGCAGAAAAAATAATTCTAATTCTTAATATTATGAAATATGTAATTAAAAAAAAGTTATTATGGAACAACATTATAAGCATATCAATATTTGGGCCACTACCTTTACAAGTAAGATAAAATTGTCACTTGAAAATTCCCACCAACCTTTAATTGTCTTTTAGGATGTAGACAAGAGCATTGTTATCAAAATTAATAGTTGGGTCACTTTTTTGCAAATATTGTTGTGTATTTTCCTGGTAGATATTAGAGAGAACTGAAGTTACTGCAGTTTGATTCTTGACGAGAATGGGAGATTTCGAATGATAGGATTTTGGGTACGGGAAATTTGGATTAAAAAAGAATATGAAATTAGGGCTATGGGAATGCTATTAGAATAAAAGAATAAATCAAATCCTACAAATTAATTTTTTTTAATGAAGTGGAATAAAATAAAATAATAATTAAAGATATGTCATTGCTATGGCACATGACATTTAACGGATGAGTCATCATCACTTGATTAACACCTAGTAATGAATCTCAGTCATGAGATTGATAGTATTAATGGTTGAAATTAAAGCATCAAATACTGATAAATTAAGCATGAAATCTGGAAGAATTTTTTTTTTAATCTCAACCATTAATATTTTTAGATGAATGGTGTAGATTCAATTTTATTTAGCACAAACTAACTTTAGCATGTGATCCACTCC
>JAPKLW010000578.1:370945-400198 GCA_026898455.1 Plectranthus barbatus | reverse complement strand
TATATATATATATATAAGGTAGTGATCAGGTGAGAATAGGAGTTACTATGAGAAATAAGAATGGATCTCGCGCGTCCATCTCATCAAATCAAATAACAGGATTCATTCTCAGCAAATTGAAAAACGCAACATTTTTGCCCCAATATCCTGCAGTAAATGCTAAAACTGTAAAAATACTCAAACTCAAACAACAACCTGCATTTTAAGCCCGATTTACTTTATTTTTAGCTCGATTTACTTCATTTTTACATAAATACGAATTAAAAAAATTACACCACATTAACTGTCATAAGTTCATTTTTGACCATCCTACATGCATCTATAAGAATGCTATCATGAATTTTTGGTTACATTCTTATTGACTTTGACACAATTCCATGAATCACGATATGTCAACTTTTTACATTTTGCACACATTCTCATTGGTTTATCCAACATTCTAAGAGCTTTCTCATTCCTCGAAGCAATTCGACTTCCACTGCCTTTGGTTTTCACAATAATTGGAGGCAACACTTCAATATTTTCAGGAACCAATCGACCATAAAAACATTCAAACATCTTCTTATTCAAACCAGCAACACGAGCATAGTCCCTATAAAACTCAATACCATCATCAACAGCACTAAAAACTCTGCCCTTAAAACGCTTCATCTCATCAACACACTTTGGAATAAATGAACCTGTAAGATACAAAAATGCATAAATTTAACACTAAAGATGCACAATATAAAATTAAAAATGAACGTCAATCTGAATAAATTTTTTTTTAACTATATTCATGCACAATTAAAAAAGTTGAGACCGAACACGAATGTGAAATCCAGAAACAAAGAAAAAAAATCCGATCGCTAGAAGAAATATAAATCAAATCGAATGAAGAAGGAAGAAGAAATCAAATCGCGCGAAGAAAGAAATAAAAAATCTGTAAGATAAAAAATGCATAATTTAACACTAAAGATGCACAATATAAAAGTAAAAATGAACGTCAATCTAAATAAAATAATTTTGTTAAACTATATTCATGCACAATTAACAAAGTCGAGACCGAACACGAATGTGAAATCCAAAAACAAAGAAAAAAAATCTGATCGACGGAAGAAATATAAATCAAATCGAACGAAGAAGGAAGAAGAAATCAAATCGCGCGAAGAAAGGAATAAAAAATCTGATGAGATACTATTTCAGATTTAAAAAAAGCTAAAATTAAAAAAAAAACCTTAATTTTGCAACACTGCAGAATAATCGAGGAAAACTGCACACGAAGTGAAATAGATCATGAGCGTTGAAATCACGAAATCAAAGGTTGAGATTTATTCTCATTTTTTATACTAAAAACTATTCTCATATGATCACTACTCTATATATATATATATATATAGAGAGAGAGAGAGGTGTAATCATATGTGAACCACCTCTCAGATGTGATATGAGAACTAATCTTGTCATTTGATTAATATTTATGGACGTTATAGATTTTTTAATTTTTTATCATTAGTTATTTTTTATTTATTGTTATATGGTATTTTGGGTACTTTTGTTTATCAATTTTTTTTGTTACCATATCTAATTCCATGAATTTCTCTACCTTTTTTTTTGTCAAATCTTCTTTTCCTTAATTATTTTTTTATACGTATATCTTGTTTCTTTTTTTTCCAGCAATCGCATATCTTTTTTTTATATTCTTCAATTTTTTATTTTTTCTAAAGTTCTGAAATCTTTTTTTTAACAATTAAAGTCACGTTCTTTCATCACAAATATTCTTATTCTCGTGCACTTGTTTTTTCTTCGTGCGTCGTTATATTTTTGTTATCAATCTATCTTTTACGTTTATTCTTCATCGCCTTGTTATTGTTCAATCGTTGTTGGTCGTATATCTTCTGTAGTTGATGCCATGGATAAATATGATGACGGTATTTCTCTATCAGTCTTTTTTTGTGTATTATTTTTTTAACTAATGATTTTTACTTTTTTGTTGTGTAATCATATTGAGTTTCGTATCATTCATACTTTGTTTGTTGTTTATCCGACGTTTTAGATGCAGTTGTTAAGTTTTTACGTTTTTAGTTTTCTTTTTTTTTTTTTGTGCATGGAATTGTCTGTGTGCATGTTTTTTACTGCATGTTTTATTAAAAAAATATACAATTTTCTCGCCTGTGAACATGTTGAAGTAGAGTGTATTTGTTGCATATTTCAAATGAGGATTTTTTTAATCTCGTGGTTTTGTGTGTTTTTATGTTTTATTATTTGATGTATAATATGTTACGAATTTTGCAGATTATTAGAATGTAATACTGCACATAATATTCATTACAATTGCAAATTTAGTACTCCCTCCGTCCCTTTTTAATAGACCCCTTTCTTTTCGGCACAAAAATTAAGAGTTGTGAGTGTAGAATTAGTTAGTGGACTGAATATTTTATTGTTGTGTGTGAAAAAGTTGCTATTTTTGGAAAGGGGCCAATTTAATTGGGATGCCAAATTCGGTAAGTGGGCCTATTCTAGCGGGACGGAGGGAGTATTTTTTTTTATGCATTTGAAATGTTCGTTTATTGTTTATAATTTTTTATTTTGATTCATGTTAATATGTTCCTTTTTCTTTTTATTTGTAGTTGTTATTACTCCTGTATGCGAGGAGTCTTTGAAATCGCTTAAGGGAAAAGTGTTTCGTAGTTTGGATGAAGGTGTAGATTTTTACCGAGAATATGCTAAGTTTGTTGGATTTGATATTCGTTTATCAAGTTCTAAGAAAGTTAAGGATATTTTGACTTGGAGGTATGTAGTGTACAATCGTGAGGGTGACAAATTTACTGTTGCTGGTGATACCGATATGTTAGATTATGATGTGTCTAGTTCAAAGATTAGGAGGAGAGTTTCATCTCGGTGTCATTGTAATGCGAAGGTTGTGTTCAAGTATGTTGCATACTTAGGATATGTTGTGCATTTGTTTGTTGAGGGTCATAACCACGATATGGTTGATGTGTCACACCGACATTTCATGAAAGTCAATCGTAACATTGACCTGTTGCATCAAAAATTCATATTGGATTGCGTTGCTTCCAATATTGGTCCTACTGCAGCTTATAATTTGTTGAGGGAGTTAATGGGTGGTACTAATTTAGTTGGGTGTTCTGTTATTGAGGTTCGTAACTTCTCTAGAGATATGAAGGCTCACGTTGAAGGATGTGATGCTCAGATGTTATTGAACGTTATGAAAAGGAAGAAAGAGTTGTGTGATGCATTTATATACCATTATGAAGTGGATTCTGAGGATAAATTAACAAGGCTTTTTTGGTGTGACCCCATTTGTCGAAGGAATTTTCAGTTTTTTGCGCATTCTGTTGCGTTTGACACGACCTACTCGATGAACAAGTAAGTTAAAGATTTAATTTTATGCTTTCAGTTTCTTTTTCGATTTTAATTGTTTTCTATTTATTATACGCAGAAACAGAACTAAAAAGACGTATAAATACAATATATAAGTTGCACCTTTTAATTTTGTAATTTATTTTTTCAAGTATTGTATGATCTTTGCGCTGTTTACTGGTAAAGACAACCACGGCAAACCGGTCACATTTGTTGCAGGGTTGTTGTCAAAGGAAGATGCAGCATCTTTTATTTGGCTTTTTGAGAAATTTGTTGATGTTATGGGTCGAAGTCCAAATCTGATTATTACGGATCAGGATTTGGGGATGAAAGTTGCTATTGAAAGGGTTTTGAACAGAACACGTCATAGATGTATGTGGCACATAATGATTAAGGTTGCTGATAAGATTTCAAAAGCTTTGCGAGCAGATGAAGACTTCAAGAAGGAGCTTAATGCATGTGTTTGGTCAGAGCTCATTGAGGCTGATTATTTCGATGCATGTTGGGTGGAATAATGACTAGGTAAGGTTTGGAAGGTGATCCTTGGTTTACTACTATGTTTGAAAATCTGAGTTTCTGGGTGCCTGCATATTTTAGGAGTTTTAATCTAAGTGGATTGCTTTGGACGACGTCTATTTCAGAGTGTGAAAAATAGCTTTTATAAGAGATACACTCGTTCAAGGTCTAATTTGCTGGAATTTTGGATGCATTTCAATCATGCATTAGATGCTCAAAGGTACCAGAGTGCAAAATTGAATTATTTAGATAAATCATTTTTCCCGTCTTTGTCTACAGATCTTGAGCTAGAGAAATATGCTGCCCGAGTTTATTCTACTAAGTTTTTTCAAAGAGTTCTTCAAGAGATTAATGGTGCATTGAATAGAGTTGCACTTATTGATAGACAAGTTACGGGTGGTAAGGATACATGTAGGGTAATTGGTTATTTGAGTGATAGTTATGTCGTTGTTTATGATGAAGGTTTGTTGGAGTACACATGTTCCTGCAGGTTGTTTGAAAGGTTGGGTGTTTTGTGTTCTCATATTTTTTTGTATTGAAGAGTAAGTTTGTGCATTCCATCCCAGAAAAGTATTTAATTGACAGATGGAAGAAGGCACATTTTATTAAAAATGTTCAGTTGTTAGAGGCTGAGAGTCTGGAACGCTTTGAGAATGTTGATCAGAACAAGAAGTTGATGAACAGGATTACTTCATCATTTTATGGGTGGCTGCAGAAGTTTTATGGTGATGTTAGTAAGTTGTCGGATTTGCTTAGTGCACTTGATATTGCAGGCAAGAATATCTCAGGCGAGGATCATGTTGATTCTGTTGGTGACAAGAACCGAATGTTCAGTAGGTATTATGGGGCTGAGATTCCGAATAATGTCGATGTACACCCACCCGATGTTGTTAAAACTAAAGGAAGTGGTAGCCGTATTTTGTCTCGCAAGGATAAGGCTGAGAGAATGTTGAAGAAACCAATGAGGTTCTGTAAAAGTGCAAGCAAATGGCTAATCATGATTCGCGAAATTGTGAAAAAGTTAATGGTGTTGGCAAGCAGTGATGGTGTTTAGAATTTTTTTGTCATGTTAAATGATGTTTCGAACTCTTTTTATATTTTCCCTTTTTTTAAGAATTATTAAAGGATATTTGTTGATTAATGTTTATTGTTTATCAGTGAATTATTTCCTGATACTAGACATTGTTGGTTTTTTTATGTGCGTTTTACATTTAATACGTATTGACAAATTAACAGTTCATATTTTATATTTGTTTCAGCTATGAATGCCGCATAAAATTTAAATCAAATTTAATTTAATTTTTTTACCATTAATGTGTTTCTTTTTTTGTAAATCTTCTGTCTTTTTATGTACATGTTTTGAAGTATTTTTGTTTCACAAAAAAATGCACGATCTATTTTTATTAATACTTCCTAAAATTAAATTTTACGTATTCAATTATATTTGTTAATTGACATTATCATGTTAATGTGTTAAAATTCATGAACCTTTTTTTATTACTACTCCTGTTTATTACGTTAATAGTATTGTTTCTTAATTGTTTATACTCTTATTTTATTCATTTATTGCACTTTTTGTAAGTAATATTTTTTTAAGTTTTCATTTGCTATTTATTAAGTATATTACTATTGATATTTTGTGTATAGTCATCAATTCATCCTGTTAACGATTAAAACACTTTAACAATTATTCAAAATTATATATCATAACTATTATTTTAAAAATCACTAATTTGATGCAATTTGAGTAGTGCTATAAAATGTAGAATAAAGGTGCTGGAAAAGAATGAAAATATTTCATATAAAGGATTGAAATGTTGTCATTCAAAGTATAAAAGACTAATCATGGACATTAAAATTCATATAATGATAGCCACCATCTATTCAAGTCTCAAAAAAAAAAAAAACAAATCTGTCATCAAACACATAGATTAAAACTTAAATATTCTGTAGCCATGCAAGACACAAGTTTTCACTTTAGTTAATCATTTAACGCCTGATTTTATCCAAGTAGGCGTCGATGTCAAACTCTTTTGCCTTGCAATTCTTTCTGAAAAACCTTGCAGCTGTTTCACCAACTTGTTCACCCAAATTGTTGCAGTCGGCACCCAGTAGTTTCCGGCAAATCACCATCCTTTTGTGCTTCAGATCATTCTTGCTGGCATTAATTAGATCAGTCTCCCATTCATCTGCTTTTTGCCCCATGAATGTTTCCATGTGCAACATGGCATAAACACCACAATCAATCTTGTTTGTTGCAGTTCTCCACTTCATTTTCATCCTTTCAATTTTTGCGTTCCCCATAATCTCGCTTCTATCCTTCGATTTTTTGTCATTCAAAAAATCAATAAACAGCTTCACATGCAATATTATGATTTAACATTACATATTGATGTTGATATACAAATTTTTATCTCTAACTTAACTTTATTTAACTTACGTACCATCCTGCTAGGTGTTTCACCATACTTTACAGACATCTCGTGGTTGTCTTGTTGATTAGAATTGTCAATAAGATGAATCTTATATGACATGAAATCAAAGCAGATTACATAGTAGTGGTAGTGATGGCAGACGGGAATGAAAACCTGTTGATCAAATGTTGCATAAATAGAATAAAGTAAATGCATGCTAAAATAGATGTATATATTTCCTGACTGCGGGGGGAATTTCATGTTACAGCTATGTTTAACTTACAATAAAAACAAAAGTATGTTGCCAAAAAAATAATATATTGTCGCATGAAATTATAATTATACATGCAATACAAAGTCGTTTGATGTATTTTTATATTCAGTGTTATCAAGCATATTGTTTTTTATACTATAATAAATGCAAATAACAAGACCAAAATTTGCAGTAAATTCATAAATAAGATGTAAGTTTTCAAACTACATAATTTATTTGTATACTTAGATTATAATGTTTAGTTTAACTTACAAGATCAACATCTCTGATGTCCACTTTGGGGTGATTCTTCAACTCAAGATCGAGTCTGTTCAGAAATTCACCGTCTGCCCTTTCATTTGTCCATCCTTCTGGTTGACTCACTATTGTAAAGCTCTGTAATTTTTAACAAACATTAGTCTTTCGTCAGTTATAACTGTATAATACATGTATTAATTAATAAAAGAAATAAAATTTTCAGCATTTATGTCTTACACATGGGTAAGTTGTGAAAAAGAATCTAGAAGGGGCTTCTTCATCCTTGAATTCTTCACAACAATTCAAATAAAAACACCAAGCATCAACGACCCCTGAATTCACGGTTTGGAGACGTGCTAGTGTTCTTATTTCACTCATGTTCACATTCTTTATATCGTTTTCAAACACATTAGGACCACTGCAGAAAAAATTGTTTTATTAAATTTTTTTAATCAAATATAATAGTATTAAAAATATTTTAAATTTACATACCCATTTGTTTCCTTATCATTGATGATCCAGTAAAAAGATTTCTCTCAGCTATCATTGTTCGAGTACTTGGCACCTTTTTCTTCACAACATATGGAGATATTACCTTGCTGGAACCTTTCGATTGGCTTTCGGGTTTGAATTTGCCTGCTTGTTTCACTTTCCTTCTGTTTCTATAATAAAACAAATTTATGTCAATTATTTGTGCAAAATATGTAATGCTTATTGATATTTTATTTGAAACACATTATTGTAGCTTACTTTTCTAGTCTTCTTGGTAGTTAGCTTCCCAACATCAGATGTATGTGCATGTTCACTTGATTTCACAATCTGCAATTTTGCAATCTTAAAAATAAACATTAAATTAATTCATATTATGCACCATTTTTACCCCTTTTTTTGCAAATAGTATTTACTTTTTTGCTAATAAAAAAATATAAATTGTATGTCAAATAAGTATTGTTTACCGGCACATTTTCTTCGAAGTCATCATCATCAGCATTCCCGGGTCCCTGACAAATATCGTTTAGCTGTGATTTATTTTTTATTTAAAAACTACATTTACACAAATAATAATAGACAAATGTAATCATTATGTGAATAAGAAGACCATTTATTTCTCACCGAAACATTTAACGATGTGTTTTCATCCAACTCTTCCTGTACATTATTGTTGTTTTCAACTTCAACTTCAACATTGAAATCTTCTGCTTCTAGGTGGTAGTCCCTGTTTGCATTTTGATCTTGCATTTGTTGTTCCTTCTCCATTTCGGCAAACTGGTTGCCATATATAGTGCATTAGCTAATATTAAAATATTTAAACAATAGATTTTCAAATAATGTACTCATGTATTGTTTACCTTTTGTGTGAACCCCATGCTGAAATTTGGATACTCATGTAGTATCTCTCATGCCTCCATCATTTCATTTAACATTTCATCAAATTCTGGGCTTTCTTCCCAAACAGATTGTGATGCTTGTACTCCCGGATCCTCATTTGGCTTTGAATCTGAATTTGCCGGTATCATAAACTTAGAAGCTTCAAATGTAAAGTTGTATCTTGGATTTTGCATTACTGACTCTGGAGCATTTGTCAGTTTTTGCAGGAATCCAGTCAAACTTGATGTTGCTTTTTTCATGCTTTTCAGCAACTCTGCAAGATAAGCTTCGTCGTCATCTTTCGCAGCAGACGTTGTCTCCATGTTAGAAGCATTCTCAGTTTCCCTACCAAAAACTCCGCCATCCAAAACATTTTGCTCCCATTTCCTATATGCATCAAGTATCTCCTCCAACACCTCCAGTCTAGGTTCCGGATATCCAGTCCCAAATGTCGTCCTATCAATTTCATCTTTTTGTCTTTTACACAGCAGCTTTGCTGTCCATCCATGATATGTTGGGAAAACACGAACAACGCTTCGTTGAAAATGGACTATACGGTCCACATACACCATCTGTGTTAAAGAAAAATTATCAATATTATAGGCAATAATGAATTAAATAGAACCGCAAATGTAGAAGAAATTACTTACAATCAAGAAAAGCAATGGGCCAGTATACTTTCCAGACGATTTTTTCATCCAAGTAACATGCATTCGGATGAGAGTAGACATCATGTAATTGCACCAATTGTAATGTTTTATTTTTCCAGAATCATTCAGGGTGGATATAACTTTCGGCATTATGTATCCATGCGGCTGATTCTCAAAAAATATGGACTCCACCATAACCATGAAGTTCTTACAAAATACATCCCCACCGTCAACATCATCCAACATAACCTTCAGGACATCAACACTCTTAATGGTGTACTTACTTTTTCCAATAATCGCATCTCATTGATCTATTTCCTCATTATATGTACTATGTGTTTTCCTATCCACTAAATCACCCTCTTTTGGGAAAGCTAATGTGATTCATACATCTTCTTCGGTGATGTGAACTCTCTCTTTATTTGGCAGGGTTAAACAACAACTCACAGGATCAAAATTCGATACGCACCAACGTGTCATTCTCATGGGTAGTTCTTTAATTTGCATTTTAAGTATTGAAGCAAACCCCATTTTTGCTACAGCTTGCCTTTGCTTACTAGTTAGCTGCCTAATCGACTCTAGAAATTTTCTAGGGCTTGATCTATACCATAATTCTGGAAATTATTCTTTTGTATCAGCTGACCCATCTTTTCTAGTTCTGGCACGTTTTGCTAATATAATACAAATAAATTAGTTATTACAAAATTAAGAAGTACATATAAATTTTAGATGTATATTCACTCACCTGAAGTATGGGGCTCCTGAATTGCATTTCTTTTTTTTTTTTCCCATTTTTGATACTGTAATATTAATGTACACTCTATGAACAAAGAAATTTTTTGCATAGTTTCTAATATTAATGTACAGAAAATGAACAAAACATATGTACATTAGCTACTTCAACACAACAAACTTATAAATGTCTTAACATACAGTGAAGCTGCAGTACCAGTCGACAATTACTGCATTAATAGGTTTCTAATTATGCAATTCCTTGACAATTTCTCCCACTAAAAAATGCTAATAATCCATGCTCGTAATGTACAATAATGTTGCAGTTTATGTCTATAATTACTGCATAAATAGGTATCTAATTATACAATACCTTGACAATTTCTTCCACTACAAAATGTTAATTATACATTCACCTACTAAACAATAAAGTTGCAGTAACATTCGACAATTATTGCATATATAGGTATCTAATTATGCAATTCCTTGACTATATCCAATTACTGCATGTCAAAATTAAGAAGTACATATAAATTTTACATGTATATTCCTTGACTATTAACAAAGAAAAATACCGCATAGAAACAAATATTAATGAACAGAAAATTAACAAAACATATGTACATTAGTTACTTCAACACAGCAAAATTATACATGCTCCTAATATACAATAAATTTGCAGTAAAAATCGACAATTACTGCATAAATAGGTATCTAATTATGCAATTCCTTGATAAATTCGTCCACTACAAAATGATAATTATACATTCACCTAATATACAATAGAGCTGCAGTAAAAGTCGACAATTACTGCATAAATACGTATCAAATTATGCAATTCTTTCACTATATGCAATTAGAGCATGTCATGTGGAAAGTAATCTGATAGTAGAGGGAAACTTAACTTTCACCATAATTATGATTTTTTATATATGCAGCAAAAATCCACAATTGTTGCATACATAGGTCTCTAATTATGCAATTCATTGACTATTTCTTCCATTAAAAATCCTAATTACACATGCCTATGTTTCAAATATGTAACTCCCGCGCTAAAAGCATCTTTTTTTCAAAAATTATACATCTAGTCCACCAGTAGGCTTACATTTGAAACCTAAAGAAATTCACGAAAATCATTAAAAAAGATACAATTAATACAGGTTTTACCTCTTTGACTTCGAATGGCTCAACTACACTTCAGTCGTCGGTCGATTTTCCGTTCGATTACAACCTACAAATATACCGGTTTTTCAACAAAAAAAATTGTTAATAAATTATACAAACCGTCAATAAACTATGCAAGTTTGTTGTAAATTATTACGACGAATTTTTTTAAATCAAACTATTTTGCAAATCATAAAAACCTAAAAAAAAAAATTCAAAATACAATCCAGTCTTCACAAGAAAAAAAATTTACGTTGCACAAGTTAATACAAAACTTACCCAAGTAAAGTCGCACTAGATTTTCACACCGTCGGTCAATGGAGTTTCGACCCTCGTCAAAATTCAGGAGCAGCCGACGATTTGTGTTGGGAGATGTGTTTTGTTTTTGGGGAGACGACGATATGATCGAAATTACCGCAATAAATGTGGTGGTTGAAATTTTTTTATTTATTTTACAGAGATTTGATTTTATTAAATCTACCATGTTTTCACATTAAATGCCCGATAATTAAGGAGATGGAAACGTGGGTAAGTTATGCGGTTTTTCAAAATTACCAATGTATCCTTTTATGCAACTTTTTCTGTCTATTACTGCGTCGAATTTTTTTAATGTAAAATTAAATCTGAGTCGTTGAACTTGATAATGAAAGGCTAGGATTAGGTCTTATTTCACTTCTAAGAGGGGGTTTCCACCATATATATGTATATATATATAGTAGTGATCATATGAGAATAGTTTTTAGTATAAGAAATGAGAATAAATCTCAACCTTTGATTTTGTGATTTCAACGCTCATGATCTATTTCACTCCGTGTGCAGTTTTCCTCGATTATCTTGCAGTTTTGATTCATTAAGGTTATTTTTGTAATTTTAGGGTTTTTAAAACTTAAAAGGTATATGCTTCCATATTTAATTAGATTTTGTATGCCTTATTTCGCGCGTTCTGATTTCTTATTTCTCCTTCGTCCGATTCAATTTATATATCTTCTCTCGATCGGATTTTTTTGTTTCTGAATTTGGCTTTCGTGATCGCTCTCGGCTTCGAAATTGTGGTTGTTGTTGAGTTTTGTTTTTGATTTTGGAGTTTGGTCGTTTGAAGAGGACATGTCTGATCGATCTTCTGAAGGTAAGTTTAATACTTTGTATTTTTTATTTTCGATAGTGTTCATGGTTCTATTGATGTTTTTTTATGTTAGAAGATGATTTGATCTTGTTTTTGAATTCTAGACTCTGTTTGTAATTGATTCGTGCATGAATATAGTTTTAAAAAAATTTGTGTTATTCAGATGTTCATTTTTCCTTTCTTATGGTACATCTTTAGTGTTAACATTGTTCATTTTTTCATCTTTCAGGTTCATTTATTTTAAATTGTGTTGATAGTTTTAAAAAAAATTGTGTTATTCAGATGTTCATTTTTCCTTTATTATTGTGCATCTTTAGTGTTAAAATTGTTAATTTTTTCATCTTTCAGGTTCATTTATTCCAAATTGTGTTGATAGTTTTAAAAAACTTGTGTTATTCAGATGTTCATTTTTCCTTTATTATTGTGCATCTTTAGTGTTAACATTGTTCATTTTTTTCATCTTACAGGTTCATTTATTTGAAATTGGCGAAAGCGAGTAGAATTCCAGAGAAAACCGTCGAATGTCTGAAGAAATTTTGAGAGAGGAGTTGAAATTTTGTTGAATGTGAAGAGTTTTTTCGAGAAGTGTATTGAAAAATTGCGATGGAACGGCGTAATAATGAAATCGTGTAGCAGTTGTGTAAATTTTGATATTTGATATTATTGCATTTAGTTTTTTTGTGTGTTTATTCAAAACTGAAGTAAAAGTGAGGAAAACTGCAGGATGTAGTAGGTTTGTGGTTGGTCTTTGTAAATGTTTAATTTTTTTTAATTCGTATTTATGTAAAAATGAAGTAAATCGAACTAAAAATGAAGTAAATCTGGCTAAAAATGAATTAAATCGGGCTAAAATGAAGGTTGCTGTTTGTGTTTGAGTATTTTTACGGTTTTAGCCTTTAAAGGTTAAAACTGCAGGATATTGGGGCAAAAATGCCGCATTTTTCAATTTGCTGAGAATGAATCCTGTTCGTCGATTTGATGAGATGGACGCGCGAGATCTATTCTTATTTCTCATAGTAACTCATATTCTCACCTGATCACTATGTTGAACTCATCTTCCTGAATGAACTATGAACTTTCATTCTTGTGTGTGTAATTGATCATTATTGTATGTATGATATCTCATTGTAGTATCATATACACTACAATGATCAATTACACACACAACAATGAAGTATCATAATTAAGTACTATAATAACTATCATATAAACTACAATAATCAATTATACACACAACAATGAAAAGTTCATAGTTCATTCAGGACATTTAGTTCGGATTCGAACGCAACTCTCTCTCTCTCTCTCTCTCTCTCTATATATATATATATATATATATGTATATATATATATGAGATCATGTAAGAAAAAATCCCCCTATAAGAAAAAAGAATGAATCTTATCCATTAGATCTAAATAAATCAATTTTTGATATACAATCAAGTAGGGGTGTACACAGTTTGGTTCAAACCGGCCGAACCGAAATAATTTGGCCGGTTTGGAAAGTGAATTAATCGACCGGCCGGACCGTAAATTTCAAACCGTATTATTTGGTTTGGTCCATAGTTTGAGTACAGAAACCGGCCGTTTGGACCGGATCGGACCATTTATAGTTTTAATAAATATTTAAATTATATATTGTACTAACAATATTAATGTAGTATGTTTAGTGTAGTGGTTCAAGTTATATTTTTGATTTTAAAAGGTACAAGTTCAAATCCTATATGCAACATCATAAAAAAAAAAATTCTCCTACATTTTTATTTACAAAAACATTTTTATTTATTTATAAACGTCTTTCCTTTTACCCTTATTATCTTCTCAAAATAAGTATGAATCCTATACTGTGCAAAATCATAAAATTTTTATTTTTCTCCTACATTTTTATTTATTTATTTATTGAAATTTAAAATAAACCCTAAACTATCCAATGTTACAATCTCGCAATTTAATTCATGCGTCGGTCGGCTTCACCATTGTCGCATCGTAATAATGTGACCTTTTATGAACTATTATTTTTGAAAATGAGATATGAACTATTATATTTTGATGTCATAAATTGTTTATTTCTATTATGATTGTCATGTACTTTGTTGATGAGAACCATTATTTTTTTTTAATTTCTCAGATAAATTATTGCTAAAAATAGAATTTTTTTATACTTTGCTCGTTAAAGTCATGTTCCAAACCGTTAAACCGGCCGAACCAAACCTTTTTATTTGGTTTGGTTTGGTTTGAAAAATTAATTTGGTCAGTTTGGTTTGAGAATTTTTCAAACCGTATTATTTGGTTTGGTCCATACTTCGACCTTCAAACCGGCCAATCCGGACCGTGTACACCCCTACAATCAAGCAACAACTGAAACACAATCAAGCAACATTTGTTTTAGTTGTTACTTGATTGTGTTTCTGTTGTTGTTTGATTGTATATCAAACATTGATTTATTTAGATCTAATGAGCATGAATCATTCTTTTTCTCACAGAAATTTTTTCTCACCTGATCCGCTCCCTATATATTTGTAATAACTGTAAATTTTTAAAATCATGACAACTACATTAATACAAGTTCTTCATATATATGTTTAAAAAACTGTCGCAAAAAACTTATTGATATATATTATTTCTATGTACATTATATGAACAACATTTACCAAGCAATTTTTTGGGGGCCTAAAAAGCGTTCGTTATAAATATAAAATTCTCGAATTTCCTGTTGTATTTACTATATACATGAAATATTTTCATAATCTGCGCAAAATATTGTGGATGAAAAAGTTTAGTGAAGACGTATAGTAAGAGATTAAGAAAGATTATATTAGACAATAAATACCGTTGTAATAATATTATTGCAACTTAATAACAGATCAAATTAAAAAATTCTACTTTGTAGAAATCCTATTTCTGATTTCTAATTGACTTTATAATTAACAAAATATAAAATGGTGAATAATGCTTAGAACTTAATAATAAAGAGCTTATTTTGTGTGTATCATTTGATTCAATTAATTGAATAACAGTTGGTCGTATGCCATTAATACAATCCAGCATCTTATTATGTAGGAGCCTATTTCATTAATAGACATTTATTTTCAACTGAATTCCACTTTGGAGATTCGATTTCATCCCACCAAAATAAATAAAATTCAATGACTTCATTATTAACAAAAAGACTGAATGGTGACCAGCGTTTGGTTAAAAACAAAATATATATTGGTTTATTATTTTCTCACAAATTAATAAGATAGAGATTGCACCTTACTTACAATTGTAATATTGTTTCTCCTAATAAATACCTATCACTTTATTATTAGATGGGGTACACAATTTAATTAAGATGTGGTGTCTTTTTTTTATCATCGATTTTGTTATCGATCTTACTTAAAATTTATCGTATTCGATCTTAACAAAAAGACTGTACGGCAAGCTTTATGGTGAAGATATACGATTCATTACTATATGAGAAATTAAATTTCGCGCGTTTAAATGTTCCCGCGTTTAAGGCATGAGATCCTCTATTTTATTTTTTTGTGTTTGATTCTCTGTTTCACTATTAAAATTATTGTTTTTCATTTATTTTCTTTAATATTTTTAATTTATTATAGTTTGGATTAATTTTATAAGTTCAACCATCGGGTTCATCACACCCAATTAGGGTATATAATATTTTTTAGTTATTATTTTTCAGTTTTTAACTAAAACTTGATTAATAAAATTGATTAATTTATAACTATAATTTATGTTCTTATAAAATTTTAATTTTAGTTCGTAAAAATCAATTAGACAATATTGTATTATATTTAATTTTTATTTTGATAAAAATATTATGTTGGATAAATAGGCCCATTTACTACCCAAGCCACTACCCAACCCATTTCACCCTACCTTCCTAATTAACTCCTAAAATTGTCTACAAAAATTAGCCCTCCCCTAATTCTTTTGTAGCAGCGCCGTGAGGAGAGCAAGAGAGAAATAAATTGGAAAAACCCTTCTTCCCATTCCTTCAGCTGCTCCGATTCACCTTTGTGCTTGTGCTTTGTGTGGTGTGTTTGGGTGAGGGCTTTGTGGGTTGCTTCGTGTTGTTCGCCTTGGTAGTACCTCTGTTGAATCTGCCGGCGAACATATATTCTTCCTTTGTGGTCTTTGTGATAGGCGCACCTTCGATTGATGTTGAGCGGGTTATTGGTGTGGGCGATCTGAGCCGAGATCTCCGCTGCCCCGTAGTGCCACTGCTGCGCGTCCCTCTTGTTGCTGCCTGCTCTTTATCATCGCTGCTGCTCCTTGCTTCGTGGCTTCGCAGCTGTTTTCTCTTCTTCGCGGCTATTGATTTGTCATCAATTAGCACAGGTAAGTGATCTTATATTGCAATCTTGTTCTAACTTATTTCTTGTCTGATTCACAGGTTGTGTGGAGAACTTGAAGGCTTGGACTGCAGTTGTGCCAATAAATATAGTATAAGGGAGGTTGCAGCAAGGTAGAAAGATCACCTTCGGACTAAACCACGGCGAGGGCGAGGATGAACGCCGGCGACCTCCCCCGTTGATACCCAACAGTGGTATCAGAGCCACGGTTGGAGGGAGGTTCGTCGGGCATCCCCGCCGTGGTTTCAGCTCCTCGTCATCTGCACTCCAGAGCGCGTAGGTAAGTCGGGTTACCCTCTCCTAGGGCCAAGCTCAGGTATAAGCTTGATCCCTTGCACTTTCGATTCCTTAGATCGGCCGACCGGCGCCGTAGGTGCATTTGAATTTTCTAGATCGGTCTGTGTGCCGTAGGCTTGGGATTTTTTGCTGTTGTTAGTTGATTTTAGGGGTATTTGTGATCTTGATATTTTCGCTGCTTCTTTGTGCTCTGTCGTTTGTTCATTTAGTGTGTTTAAGCATGTCGTCTTCTCATTCGTTTGGGATGGTCCCCTTTGATGGAAAAATGGATTTTAACATCTGGAAAGAGAAGATAAAATGTGTTTTAATTCAGTAACGTGTATTTAAAGTTGTGGATCATTCTTATGCTGCTAATGAAACCGCTGATAAAAAATCTGAAATGAATGAACTTGCTCGTTCTGTTATAGTGCTCAACTTGTCTGATTCTGTTTTAAGAAAAGTGGGAGTCTCAGATTCAGCTAAGGATATGTGGGATAAGTTAAATAAGCTATATACTGATAGTTCTTTACCCAATAAGTTATTCTTGTTAGAGAAATTTTTCACTTTCAAGTTAGACATGGATAAGAGTATTGATAAGAATTTAGATGAATTTACTAAGTTGATCCAGGATATCAGACTAACTGGAGATGAGACCATTGATAACTATAGTGTTGTGGCCTTGCTAAATGCTATCCCTACTTCTTACAGTGATGTTAAATCTACCATTAAGTACGGTAGAGATTCCGTGACGCTAGATACCGTAGTTAATGGACTTAAGAGCAAAGAGCGAGAATTAAAACTTGCTGAGAGTAAGGAGGATAGTTCTGAAGAGAAAGTCATGCATGTTAGGATAGGAACCCTAGTAAAAAACATGTCTCTAGCTCTAGTGGTGAGAGGAACTTTAGAGGTGTTAGGTGGACTAAGGACTCTAGGAAATGCTATAACTGCGGAGAGTTAGGCCATTACATAAGAGATTGTCCCAAACCTCTTAAGCAAAACAAGGGTAAACAAGCTAATGTTGTGGTAGAGGAAGAGACTATAGGAGATGTTTACTAGGTGTCTTAGTGCCTTTAGCTTGAGGTGGAGCTTCGTGTTGTTTCTTTGTGCCTTCGTGCTTTGTGTTTGTGTGTTTTGTGTCTTTGTGCTTCGTGGCTTTGTGCTATTTGTCTGCTGTTATGTTTGCTAGTTTTTCCTTTGTGCTTCGTGGTCTATGTGTTGCTCTATTCTAGGTGGAGCTCTTGTAGTGCTTTGTGGTTGTGGTTAGTTTGCGCTACTAACCCCTTTTGCTTAGTGTCTTTGTGTTTTTTCTTGTCTTGTTTGACTGTGCAGGTATCGGTACCACGGGGTACCGGAATCGGCGATGATGATATAAGTCCCAACCAACCCGTCAGAAATCGTAGTGTGCCATCAATGGGCCTAAGGTGGAGAATGTTGGATAAATAGGCCCATTTACTACCCAAGCCACTACCCAACCCATTTCACCCTACCTTCCTAATTAACTCCTAAAATTGTCTACAAAAATTAGCCGTCCCCTAATTCTTTTGGAGCAGCGCCGTGAGGATAGCAAGAGAGAAATAAATTGGAAAAACCCTTCTTCCCATTCCTTCAGCTGCTCCGATTCACCTTTGTGCTTGTGCTTTGTGTGGTGTGTTTGGGTGAGGGCTTTGTGGGTTGCTTCGTGTTGTTCGTCTTGGTAGTACCTCTGTTGAATCTGCCGGCGAACATATATTTTTCCTTTGTGGTCTTTGTGATAGGCGCACCTTCGATTGATGTTGAGCGGGTAATCAATTGATTCAAGTAGTACTAGTGTAATACTTAAATTTATCTAATTTAATATTAACTCCAAATTTGATCAGTTTCATTAGTGAATACAACAAAGTTTAAACGTGAAACTGGAAAAGTGGGTAGAATTCAAGCAAGATAACACTAAATTAAATGATGATGACGATGAATTAGAAAAGAAAATCTGCATATTCAACCAAGCAATGAGGATGGTTTACAACGATGAACTGAATAATTATAAACATAGAGGGTTCTAGAAAATTGTGAATCAATTTTCAGAGACACATGAAACTCGTTGGATTAAGAAATCCAAAACCTAAATTTATTAAAATCGATAATCAATCATTGAAATTAATCTGCTGATTCCCAGATTCAGTAGGGAGAGAATGGTTGAAAATGTAGGGATACGGCAGCACCATCCCGTCGTCCCAACCGAACCCCCCGTCCTCCAGCGCGGCGGCGCCGGCGCCCGCCGGGCTCTGCACCAGGTTCCACGGGAAAGACTCCATACCCATGTCTTCATCCATCCTCGGCGTCGGCGCCACATCCGGGTGAAGCGCAACCATTTGCGTCGGCGGCGGAGCAGGCTGAGCAGGGTGTTGACCGCCGGCGCGAGCCCTCATGGCTTCCATCCTGGCATCAATGTCCCTGAGGGTCTGATTGACCACGGCGCCCATCTCGGCGGCGTCAGGGAGGTGGAAGCTGTCGAGGCTGGCGGCGCCGTTGATGCACTGGAACATGAAGATCTCGAGCTCGCGCTGACGGTTCTCCTTCTGGAGGCGGCGGAGCTGCTCCGCCGCCTTCTTGATCCGCTGGCGGGTGAAGGTCTCCTGATTGACCATTTTGCGGCTCTGGTCCATGTCGGAGAGCTTGCGGAAGCGGGCGAGGATGGCCTGCGCCCCCAGCGGCGACGGCCAGACCTCCGGCTGTTCGTGGTACTGGCTGTAGATGATGGCGCAGGCGTCGACGCCGCAGAGGGTGCTCAGCTCGCTCACTTTCTTGATCAGCCCCTTCTTCCTCTTCTTGTATGATGCCTTCCTCTCTGAGTCGTTGCTAATGTAGGCGAGGGTCACCTTTTTTCTTGTCATTTTCTTTTTCAAGGATCGATGAATTTCTTGAGTTATGATATTATTCATGGGAAATGGTCTCACATATATATATATATATATATATACATGTATGTATTGTATAGGTTGTTAGATATAGATCATCAGATTAATTAGATTTGAAGAATTTGAATTTTTGCATTAGCGATGTCTTAGTTGTTCGAAATTGGCTGTATTCGAATTGGTTGCCCGTTAAATTTTTCTTTTTCCTCTTTAATTAAATGCTAACTGACACTATTTCCCCATATATTCTGGATTCTAACATTTATTTCCACAAAAAAGGTGCGTGCATCTTTTCAAGTGTTGGGTCACGGTGCAATGCATGAATAACATTTACAAACTATTGAATTTCGATTTTAAATAATTGTAATACAAATTGAAAACATACATGGACTATATAGATCTCTCACTGTTACACATAAATAATGCAACGTTTTATTATAAATTTTAGTCTAACTTATACCAACATAATTGGAATCACAAGTTAAATTTTTAAATCACAGCATACTATTTTGCACAAATCATAGGAAGAAGTGCATAAAAGATGCAATCTTTTATCTAATTTATGATTATAAAACTACTTTTAAATTGTTAATTTTATCACCTATGATAATTAGGAGTATTTTATTTGGTTCCCTACGATCTTGATCTTTTAATATTTAGTTTACTTTTGATTTAATAAATATTTTTCGAAATTTTGTTATACTTTTCAACATCAGATTTATAATTTGCACTTTATTCATAAAGCTTTTAATATTTCTTATATTATTTATGTGGCTAAAAGTGAAAGGAATGAGACTCTTACACATGGAGGTCATACTCCTATATAATTGTTTTTCACATTTTAAGTGGAAATTATATGATTCATTTTAAGTGGAAACTATGAAGCTATGATTGCAGTGGTGAAAGTAGGGAGAGAAGAAGTGCCCAGCTCAAGAGAAAAAATGGGATTTATCAATAGGTCGGCCGATAGCAGCAAGCATATCAATTTTAAAATTACGGTACGAGTTCCTCATTTTGCATATAACAAATCATTTTTTAGACTAATTTTCCAAGCTTTGGAATCGTAATTGTAGGCGTGAGAGATAGCTTGCCATATGTCCTTAGATCTTACATCCGATTACCACAACCATGGATACTTCGGTGAAAGTATAGATGAGAAATAGTTATAACTAATCAAGATAAGACCACTACACGTATGCAGGATTGGATTCTTTAAGGCCGGCGACGTTGACTATCTCGGTCAAAGGAGGAGCAGAAGAGCTGTCGACAAGGGACATAAATTGCCGACTAACAAAAAATGGCTCGATCTGAGTGTGCCAAAGCAGGTAATTCACTATAGTAAGCTTGATGTTCATCATATGTATCATGGTAGAGAGAGGAAGGGTGGGGAAGTCTTGATCGGCCATGGAGAAGAAAGAATCAGCGACGAGAAGTCGACGACAAGTGAGTGAAAATATTAGGGTTTCGCGCCAAGATGAACGTAAATACGTCTCTTGTGGTATTTAATAACTTTACAAAGGAGATTAATATATAGTACAAAGAAAGCATAAAATACGGGAATGAGAATAATAACTAACCTAAACGTTACAACATTAATTAACTATCAGATAATTCCAATGCCATGTGCCCGCATAATAACATTGAAATATCGTGCACCAATCTTAGCTAACTTATGCTCTACTTTATTAACTTCTTATTTTAGATATATGACGTACTTCAATTCGATATTCTTCCTTTAATGCTTTTAGGGTAACTATCATATATGATGTTAACCATATTGAACCTCTACTAGCTTTACGAAATTCTTGAATTGTACTAATTAAGTCTAAATAGAGAATAATAGGATCAATGGTTTTTTGAATAATTGTCCGAATTCGTAAAAAAACACATTCATCTCTGTAGGGACCAGGCCCAGGCCCACTCGTCAATTCAACAGCCCAAGCATTCTTAGGCCCGCACACCGCAGGCCCATTCGAAACTGAAAAAGTGCAAGAGCGCCGAAGGCATGGGATCGATGGTGATCCCAAATAAGCCTCGGTGTCGACCATTGATAAGGTTTGATATCGAGGAGCGCGAATTTTAACCCGGGAACTTAGCTGCACATGATCGTTACAAATCCTAACCGAGCCTAAAAATCTCGGGGCAATTCTCAGATTTGCAGCGAGCACGAGCCCGCCAATGATTAGGGTTCAGTTAGCACCCCTTCCTGTAGGGTTTTTCCGTGAACCGAATCACCAAAACCAAACTGAACCGGATCGATCTATGGATATTGCTCATAATTAAATTCTCAAAACCCTAGCATGCTCCTATGAATTTAATACGAAGAATTGTGGATTTAGGGTTTACCGTAACTCCGTCGAGTCTGAACCGATCTTTCGCGTTTGAATTCCAAACCTCAATTCAACCACGCGATCCGATTTAATCTACGGAAACAGAAATTAGAGATCTAATTTCTAGATTAAATTCGAAAATCAAAGAGAGAAGAGAAGAGAAATCTGTTCTCCAGATTAGATCTTCAGGGCTGTGTCCCAATGCTGATCAGATCTACTACTGGTGAGGACTCCGTAGAACTGTATTCTGAGCAGGACCAGAATCGAAATTCTCCTCCTTTGAACTCCCAAAAACGGCGCCCCTCTCTCTCCCTAGGTTTAGTGTGTTTCAACAATCTTATGAATTATGAGAGAGAGCTGTCTATTTATAGACCTAGGGTTGGAAACCCTAATGGGCCATTTTGGGCTCAATTCAGCATATTTAATTGGGCCAGTCCTGGGACCTAATGCAAATAATAAAGTGGGCCTATGAATTAATTAATTCTCATGTCCACAACCCAGGACACAATTAATTAATTTATATTAATTCTTTTTCACCACAGAATTAATACTGACCTACCCCTTTATTACCACGTTATGAGAACAGGTTGCATTAATTGAGAATCCCCATATTTAAGGTTACCGGACATCCATTAATTAATCGGAGCCTCTGACAAGCTCTAACTACAATTAATTAATATCTTATAATTCCTGAGTAGTACCACTCAAAATTTATCACTCATGCCTGAACTTAATCAGCCTGCAGGACTTTGGCACGATGAATGTTATTGAGCTCCTCAGGGAATGTCCCCATCCTATTACTCGGATATGGTTACCTAAGTTCAGTCTCAGGCGGTACTACACGAACTGCTGTTACCCAAGATGCGGATATACGAGCACGTTACTTAGGCTCTCCACCATGGCAAGTCAAAGCAACAGTCAACCCGTGCAAACCCCTGAACCTTCGTTAGGGTTTGGACTCAATCAATATAACGAGATCTTGTATTCGCTGATGTCAGACAGACGAATACATCTCACTGCGGTCCATCAATACGCCACCTCTGCGTACCAGCATGTCAAGTAACCAAGACAGACTACTTATTCCGATAATGTCGCAGGCATCTGGACAGACGTATCCTCATACGCTGTCTCGGTTGTGATCAGGTTTATGTCTCACTAGGTCAAGTGATCATACTGTCTTCTGCGATCTACAACACGCCGTATGATCGTCCCTATCGGTGAGACAAGAGGATACCATTGTTCATACATGTACGATTGATAACAGATAGGAGAAATAAACCGTTGTATACTCATTGTAATAAATTTTTTTAGTATACAAAACCCATCACTTCCCCTATCCTGCCGCATTATTTCAAAAACCAAGTTCGCTAGATATTTAGTTTATCGCTTTAATATTCTTCGCACTTTCTTTCTCCTGATCGGATATCGTGTATTTATTTATTTTATCGCCTGTTTTTTGTGATTATTTTGCCTTTCCTATTAATGGTTCCAAGAGCTCCAGTTACATCTTTAATTCGAACCTCAACATTTGGTGTCAACTGTGGGGCTCTTGGAATCAGTTTCTCTTTAAATGGAAGGTAACAATGAGAACGTCGGCAACCTCCCCAAAGGGCCTGATGGAACGATAGAGCTCATCCCCATGGAGGAGCTAATCCGGCGAACCTAGCAAGTGACAGGGATGCAAATGCCCTCGTCAGCAGCGATAAATGCGGCACTAGCCCAATTTGCTCAAAAGATGGAGAAAAACCGCTAGTTGAAAGAGATGGACACTAGGGTCATGGAACTCCACGCGACCAACCACGAATTGCGTAGGGAGAACTTCCAGCTACGTAAGGAGGTGGAGACCCTAAAAAATCACCCAATCATCGAGGAGCCTGGCTCGACTGGCAACAAAAATAAAAGACCTGGGGAGGAACCTTGCGGATGAACTCGATGATGTGGTCATCACCGACCCCCTCCATGAACACCGACTGATAGAACGAGAATAAGGCATGAGCCTCGGTTCCCCATCGACCAAGGGAGGCATCCCAACCCGTGTAGCAATTTTGAAAAATGCCTCGAGGCGCGCATGACCTTGTTCGAGTCGCTACTGAACAGAATCCCAAGAGCCTTACCCCCAGATCCCATGGTTCCCCAAGACAGCTACACCAACTTGCCCTTCACGCCAGGCATCACCAACACGGACATCCTGGCAAAGTTCGTTCCCCCATCGTTCACACTATACGATAGCACAATGGACCCCGAAGACCACATCACGTTATACAAGCAAAAGAAGCTGACCACCTCCGTGCCGGCAGACCTCCGCGAGCATGCATGTGTAAGAGTTTCGGGTCCAGCCTCATATGCCGGGCACATCAGTGGTTCATCAATCTACCGAAGAATTCCATCTCAACCTTTTTGGAGCTGCATTACGCCTTCAGGAAGCAGTACTCTAACTGTAGGTGCGTAGCCAAGCATCCCGACGCGCTCAACAGTATGCCTATTAAGAAAGAAGAATTGCTAAAATCCTATGTTGGGCGATCTAACAATGAACTCGGATCCATTCCTCACTGCCCTCCCCAAATCCTGGTCTACACATTTAAGAATAGGCTCGACATCACGTCCAAGTTATACCGCGATATGACCAGCCACCCATGCTATGACATGGATTCTGTGCTCGCCCAGGCATGGGCAGAAATCAATTGGGAAGAGGACGAACCAAACCGTATTGGTCGAATGAATGAGCAAAAGGCAGTCAAGCTTGTCGAGTCCCAGAAATGGGATCGACGGAGACTTGAGCCCTCGAGTTCAAGGTATGTGGATCATAGGGATTATCAAAGTGATCGATGTTCGAGGAGAGACCACCCTTATAACCGATTATCTATGGTTAGTGAAGCGGGGTCAATCCCCTACAACCTAAGCATCGATCATAACAACCTGGTCAACAACGTCCTAAAGAATTTGGGGAATGCGGAGAATGGCCCGGAAAGATGGAATCTGACCCAAAAGCACGTGATCCAAAGAATTTCTGCAATTTCCATAACGACCACGAGCATAAGACGGAAGAATGTCAGGCACTACGCCTAGAGTTCGTCGAACTACTGAAGAATGGATTCCCGATGGAATACTTAACGACCAAGGGAAAGAACACTTCGACGGGAGGGAAACAGGCAAACCCAACTTAGGGCGCAAAGCCTCAGAACAAGCCACCACAGGCGGAAAGGACGGTATCTTTTCAAGTGTTGGGTCACGGTGCAATGCATGAATAACATTTACAAACTATTGAATTTCGATTTTAAATAATTGTAGTACAAATTGAATAGATACATGGACTATATAGATCTCTCACTGTTACACATAAATAATGCAACGTTTTATTATAAATTTTAGTCTAACTTATACCAACATAATTGGAATCAAAAGTTAATTTTTTTTAATCACTACGACTTTTGGCTCATGATGCGACAACATACTATTTTGCACAAATCATAGGAAGAAGTGCATAAAAGATGCAATCTTTTATCTAATTTATGATTATAAAACTACTTTTAAATTGTTAATTTTATCACCTATGCTAATTAGGAGTATTTCATTTGGTTCCCTACTATCTTGATCTTATAATATTTAGTTTACTTTTGATTTATTAAATATTTTTCGAAACTTTGTTATACTTTTCAACATTAGATTTATAATTTGCACTTTATTCATAGTGCTTTTAATATTTCTTATATTATATATGCGGCTAAAAGTGAAAGGAATGAAACTCTTACACATGGAGGTCGTACTCTTATATAATAGTTTTTCACATTTTAAGTGAAAATTATATGATTCGTTTTAAGTGGAAACTATGAAGCTATGATTGTAGTGGTAAAAGTAAAGAGAAAAGTGTTGAGTCCACCGAGAAATAAATGGGATTTATCTGATTTATCAATAGGTCGGCCAATGGCGGCAAGCTGATCGCATAAAGTTTTAAAATTATAGTTGTATTCAGTAATTGTAAGAATTCCTCATTTTGCAGATAACAAATCATTTTTAGGTTGATTTCCCGAGCTTTGGAACCATGATTATAGGCACGAAAGATAGCTTGTCGTATGCTCGTAGAGATCTTACATTCGATTACGATAACCATGGATTCTTCGGTCAAAGTAGAGATGAGAAATACTCATAACAACTAGTCACGAGAAGACCACTGCGCGTATGCGGGATTGGATTCTTTACAGCCGGTGATGTTGACAATCTCGGTCGGAGGAAGAGCAGAAGAACTGTCAACGAGGGACATAAATTGTCGACTGACAAATAATGGCTCGATCTGAGTGTGACAAAGCATGTAATTTGTTGAAGTAAGCTTGATGTTCACCATATGTATCATGGTAGAGAGGGGAATGGTGGGGAAGTCTTGATCGGCCATGGAGAAAAAAAATTGGCAATGAGAAGTCGACGGCAAGTGAGTGAAAATATTAGGGTTTCACGCCAAGATATGTGGTTGCGGATACCATGTGATCGTAAATAAATATCCTGTAGTATTTAATATAACTTTACAAAGGAGATTAATATATAGTACAAAGAAAGCATAAAATACCGGAATGAGAATAATAACTAAATCTAAACGTTACAACATTAATTAACTATCAGATAATTCCAATGCCATGTGCCTGCATAAGAACATCGAAATATCGTGCACCAGTCTTAGCTAACTTATGCTCTACGTTATTAACTTCTTATTTTAGATATATGACGTATTTCAATTCGATATTCTTCCATTATTTCTTTTAGGGTAACTATCATGTATGAAGTTAACCATATTGAACCTCTACTAACCAATTAAATCTAAATAGAGAATAATAGGACCAATGGTTTCTTGAAGAATTGTCCAAAATCGTAAAAAAACCACAATCATCACTGCCACCAAAACTAATTCTTTAAGAACAATAGACTTTGCCAATGCTACTATTACACTTCATTTACTATAACAAGCATCTACGCCAACTCTAAATATTCCTTGTAGTTCTGCAAATACCATACATCAGGCACCATATCTCATATTCTTCCTCTGACATCTCAACTCTATAAATCCCCAATCTTTTGGAAAGAGGAGTATTTGTGATGCTTAAAAAATTTCCAAAATATACTTTTTCTCCATAGTTTACTTCTATCTCACAAAAATATATATCATATGAGCCGATGAGTCTCGATCTCTACGACGTAACGTACACAATGAAATTGTAAGGGCATAATGTTATGAGTTGGTCTCCTGAGAGACGGTCTCAACATTTTTTTATTGTGAGACGGATCTTAATACATCATTTCAATAAGTTAAATACATTATTTCATTTTTAAAAATTACATTATTTGCAACAAAGAAATACATCATTTGCAATAAAGAAACACATCATTTCATTAAATTCGTTTCACAATAAAAAAATGATGAGACATCATTTGCAATAAATAAACACATCATTTCATTAAATTCATCTCACAATAAAAATGATGAAACCGTCTCATCTAAGAATTTGCCTAATGTTATATATTGCTATCATTAATTATCGAAAACACAATAAGAAATCTATATATACTTAAAATGTAAAGTTTTATTAGTTTTCTATTTTTCTGATCAAACGAACTTTGAAAAATGTTTAATTATTATAAATTATAAATAATTATTACTACTTATTTTATCGGATATTAGATAAGCGTATTCTTAGGGGGCGTTTGGTTGGTGGGTTTCGGAATAAGGGAATGGAATGATTCCGAAACCCACTGTTTGGTTAACGGGTATGGGAATGAAAAAATGGGAATGATACCCAAATACTTGGGAATCACCAAAACCCTCCAAAATGGTGGGTTTTCATTTTCATTCTCATATTTCATTACCAAAATTATTTATTTCATACTATTTTATAATTATTTTCTTATTTATTTATTTTTATAATATTACTCTAAAATATTTTGATAATTATATTAATCATTTATTTTTATCTTAATTTTATATTTTATAAAATAAATAAGAATATAAAGATATTATTTATTTATTTTAATATGGTTATATTTTCTTAATTTTTAATTATTAAATTAATTATTTATTTATTATTTTTTAATTCATCTTATTTATAATTATTTTCTTATTTATCTACTTTTCTTTTTTATAATATTTTTGATAATTATACTATTTATAATATTATATGTTATTATAATTATATATTATTCTTTTTAATATATTATAATAATAATAATAATATTATAAAATCAATCATTTATTGTGTATCTTAATTTTATATTTTATAAAAGGAATAAGAAGATAAATAGATTATTTATTTATTTTAATATGATTTTATTTTGTTATTTTATTATTAAATTAATTATTATTTGTATAACAATTTAATTATCTTATAAATCTATAAACTTAAAAAATAAATCATTAGAATTGAAAATGATTCCAAAACCCATCTAGTAAACCAAACATCAGAATTGAGAATGATTCCCAAAAATCAAACTCATACCCATTCCCTCTACTATCAAACCCATACCCATAGTGATTCCCGACAGTTAAACCAAACGCCCCCTTAGAGGTATAATCTTGTCATACTTTCAAAAATAGTCATATAATATATTAGGTAATAAACAATAAGTATGAAAAGTATGTAATTATTAAATTTACGATTGAAAAGTACAATCTTAATTATGTATACTTTTATAAGATTAATGTAATGTTCAAAATCAAATGTATACAATCTAAATAATATCGATATTTATTAAATAAAAATACTTAAAACAGCATTAATATATATGTGTATTGGAATTTTATTTTTATTTTTATTTTATTTTTTTTGAATAAGTTTACATTAATCTCAAACTCACACACTCAGATGTCTCCCTGGGAGCTCGAACCTGTGACCTCTCAGTCACAGGAAAGGTGCTTTAACCACTAGGTGGCAAACTAGTGTTATAAAATGATTGAGAATTTTCTTTAATTTAATTTACATAGAACTAATGAAAACCAGAAGGGAAGGTCTCAGGTTAGGCGAGCCTAAACGGTTTAGGCGGGTTTTATCCATTATCCCAAGCCATACCCATCTAATATACCCTATTTGAGGATTAATAAACCCTACTTGGGATGGGTGAACAGGGCCGGCCCTGAGGCCGTGCGAGAGGTGCGCCGCACCGGGGCCTCCAAATGAGAGGGGCACCATTTTTTTAAATATATATATATATATATATATATATATAGGGAGTGACTCACATACTAAAAATTAGTTTGTACTAAATAGGAATGAATCTACACCCTTCATCTAAAAAATTCAATGGTTGAGATTAAGACATTTTCCCAGGTTTTATGCTTTTTTGCTTTATAAATCATGCTTAATCGAATTAAGCACGATTTATAAAGCAATTAAGCACGAACGGAAATTATGCTTAATTTTTTTAATCTTTATGCTTTAATCTCAACCATTAATGCTATCAATCCAAGGGCTGAGATTCATTCCTATTTAGCACAAACTTTAATTTTAGCACTTGAGTGGATCTCTCTCTCTCTCTCTCTATATATATATATATATATATATATAATAGATATATTATGTTAAT
>JAPKLW010000578.1:360468-370845 GCA_026898455.1 Plectranthus barbatus | reverse complement strand
TATATATATATATATATATATATATATATATAATAGATATATTATGTTAATTTATCTTAGTACACATTTTAAAAAAACTAATAAAAAATTTAGTTTTTAGCTTAGCTAAATAGATTAACAAAAAACTATAATTTATATTTATCCTAACAAATATATTTAGTTCAATCTAAATTAAAAATCTAGGCAAGATAATAAGATTTATTTATTCAACTATATGAGTATGATGATATATGTTACTAATTAAAAACAAATCTTTGCAGTCAATGTCACATAATTGGCCACAAAAATTTCATTCTTCTCAAAAATGAAATGTCTGATAATCTAAACGTTACGGTAGTTAGTAATTTTTAATTTTTTTTTAATATATATATAGTGTTTATCTTTGATGAGTTTCGTCATATTTGACGACTACATGGTTTTATATTTTTTGTGCATTGTGCCATTGTTGACTATTTACTTGCATAGTTTGAAATTCTTACATGTTATTTTGTTTGATTTTTTTTTTAGAATTTAGTTAGTTTAATTTAATTTTGTTAATCTTCAACCGTTGTTTCATAAACTAAACATCATGTGATATATATCTTTTACACCCAGGGGCGGATGTATTAACAATGATGGGGGTACAATTGTACCCCCAAAAATATTTTTTTTCATTTACTAAATATATATTTTTACATATTATTTATGTATATTTTATATTATGTATCCCCAATTTTTTGTATTTATACATTGCACCCCCAAATCTGAATTTCTAGATCCGCCCCTGTTTACACCACTCTAGATATATTAACTTAAAAAGATTGAATTATTTCATATATATGACAATACCTATTACCGTTGTATAAGATGTGAGACTTTTTTCAAAATTTAAGTTATTAAAAATTTAAAATACGATATGCGATCGATTATGTCACAAGAAAAATTGAGTGAACTTGATTTGACATAAAATTGAATATTATATTTTATTAATATTCTTATTTATAATTACAAAAAATTAGAGACACCATTTTTCTTGTTCACACGGGGCCTCCAAAATTACAGGACCGGCCCTAAATGAACCCATTTAGACATAGATAAAACTCGTCTAAACCGTTTAGACGTGCCTAACACAAGTTTTTGCCAAACCAAAAACATTGGATCTAAATATATAATGGGCTGTGTCCTACTGCACCAAAAATGTCAATTTTCTCCACTCGACATCCAATATGATTGGTAATTAATATAAACATATACATGTAGCTTAAAAAACATCACATAACTTTAAAAAAATGAAATGCATTATTCATTTAAATTTCACCTCCAATATGTGGTCGAAATCATAATCTACTAGACACCCACAAAACACTTACGCCCCAAATTAGAGAGTCACGCATGTACTACCAGCTTAGAGTTTCCCACATTATTCAAGTAGACACAAGTGATACTTTTATGATTTACACATGAACTATTGTCCCAAAAATTCATTACAGTAACCTAATTTACTTCGATTATTTAGGGAATTCTTAGACCAAAAAAAAACAGCCATCTCATACACATGAAGAAGCATAGGTAAACATCAAGTTGCAGTGCATATCTTATAACTGATCTTCATCATATAAGCTATGGTAATTCAAGTCTAGCTATGTAAAAGAAGATTCAATATTTAATATTATTAAAGTAGAACAAGATTCTGAAGCTTATGCAACATGCCAAATTCTTATGGAGTGACAAAATCAGTCCAATTTCTTCTTCACAAGCAATTATGGCCCCATCTGTACTAAATTTATCAGAAACTGAGGTAAATTTGTCTGGGGCAAATATAGATTTGATAAACCCTCATTGTTGATTTCATCTGTCAGTCCTTTTATGTACATTTTCTGGATATATACATATGAATTGGGAAAATATTCTTCTTATTGCATTCAACATATATTTCAATAATTTTATAGGAGAGGGAGAATAATTAAAGCTGATCAAGTATGTTGATTATAAATAAAAAAATTTGTGCAGAAAGTTGTTAGTCACACTTATATAAAATATAAAGCAAGACTGGTTAGGACAACTCATTCTGATAAATTAAGGCTGAAATGTAATAAGAGAAGAAGTGTGGAGTTGGAGAAAGGAATCTATGTGCTCATTAATAAATACATGTAAGTCACACAAAGCCTATTGTGACGAGCAACTTGTCGTTAGCGCTGGCCACGAACATACTTATTTATATATTTATATGTTGATTGCGTTTGTTTAATTTTTTTTTTTCGATTTATTTCCGATTAATTAGATTAACGGAACTTCTCTTCGTATTAAATTATATATCAATTAACTTTTGTGCAAGATTGTTTATGCATACCTTATCCTCAAATATATTTAAGAATCGAATGAATTAGCATAAGATTCTGTGCGGAGAAACAATTTTTATGGGCACAAGTTGCAATAAATTAAAGAGCATCAAAGTCTAAACCTCAAAAATTATTTCTAAAATTAACTCATTAAAGTTCCACGAAAGGAGAAACAAACGCAAGACTCAACCCACCCCAACTTTTTTTTTTCTTTTTTGTTTTTGGGTTTTCAGCCTTGAATCACAATCGGCAAATTAAGCAAGAGGTACATTCCAAACACCAGAAAATTAAAAGAAAAATGAAACAAGAATTATGACCTAAATTTACAAGATAATTAAGAGTAGTTTTTTAGTGATGAAGAAGAAGATGATGATGATTTGTTTTACTAGCTTGTGATGATAGTATTCTGACCTTGATATGGAACTAGAACTGCGGCCGGCCGCCGGAGTTTCCGGTCCATGCACCGTCCATTGATGGGAGCTGGCCGTTTGGCATATTCAACGGCAAATTCAAGAAAGGGAGGCCCAAAGATTGATCGGGAAACTGATTCCCTCCCACGCCGCCGCCGCCTGGCGTCTGAGACGGCGGAGGCTGCATCTGGAGCCCTTCCTCCTCATCCAACGGCAGCCTCTCATAGGCGACGTTGGTAAACGACGCCGCTATGATGATGACGGGGCCAGAAGCAATCAACGCACCCACAACATTCCCTCCGACCACCTGCCCCTGCCCGCCGGCGAGGTATATAGTCAAGCTGGTGGCCCCGGGAGGAGCCGGCGGCGGCAGGAACGAGCCGGACAGCGAGAGAATCTCGAACCGGCCGTGGAGGGTGACAACGCTCCCCGCGGCAGCGGGCTGGCGCAAGCTGACGTTGTTGACGGTGCCGGTTCCGCTGAGGATGCAAATCCCTCGCTGCCGCTTCCGCGCGTAGGTGGCGACGGCGTCAAAGACGTCGCAGCCGCTGGCGACCTCGAGTATGTGGGCCCGGAGCGTGTTGGCGCTTTCGCGGGTGATGATCACGGGGGGCTTGGCCTTGTTCTTGGAGCCGGGAGGGCGGCCGCGAGGCCTGCGCGCCACCATGTCGCCGCCGGAGGAGGTGATGAGGTCGAGGCCGGGGTTGGTGTTGTCACCGGAGAACTGGTTGCGGTTGGAATCATCCTCGGAGTCGGGGGGAAGTTGGAGGTGGAGGTCGGAGCGGTGGAGCTGAGAAACGAAGTGGGAAGCTGAACCTAAGTCCAAACCAGCCATACATACAATACAACCACACCAAAGAAAGAACAGGAAAACCACAAAAAAAAATAAAAATTATTTCGATCGAAGAAAAACAGTATTAAAATCGATTGAATATTTAAAATATGAGTAAATAAAGAAATTAAAGCACAAACAGTTCAAACCCTAGAGCGAATAGAAAAACATGAGAGGAATCGAGTGGGGAGAAAGGAAAGGTTGAGGATGAGAATAGAGAGAGAGGAGAGGCAGCCATCTGAAAGCTTAAAGTAAACCATATAAACAATTATATAATTATATATAGGCAACCTATTCAAATATAAGAGTGAAGTTTAATAAGAGACAAATACATCGTGGGCTGAATAAATAAATATCTAAGAAAAAAGAAGAAATACATATATATAATTGCGATTAGGAATTCTGTCCTTCTCCCCCGACCACATGTATGATATAATACTAGTCCTACTATTTAACATTTGTAATTATTCTACTCAAATTATCAATACATGAAATGCCGATATCTTTATTATATATTTTATACACCAATTTTTGTTGCAAATCAACTGATCATTAAATCCTCTCCAATGATTGATACTAGTTTTTTGAGGATTTCTATATTTTAGAGATGTTAAATAAACTTTTAGTCCGTGTTCCATGCTTGGCTTAAATAATACTAATTAAATTACATATATACCTATGTGGAGTATAATTTTTTATTTTTTCTGCTTTGAAAATCTATTGTATATGCATATAGTTTATTTGACAGTCTAAGCTTTTAATAATTCTTGTCCAGTATTTTCTATTTCATATATTTTTAATTCTTATATTTGTTTAATTTTGAAATTATTAAAAAAAGAGTCAATTCTACTCTATATAATTATTTAACTTGAATTTTAGTTAAGAATCGGATAAGCCTCCGATTTTTTAATGATCTGGTCGGCTCGGCTATCTCAAAAATCATTAATGGCTCTAACCCTACGTAACGTCTCTCCAACTCCGAAAATCACCATTAAAGTTCACAAAAATCTTAATATATGAATATTCTTCCCAAATGCATTCTAACTACCACAGTAAATTAACATCAGTTATACCCTCATATCTACCGTGAAGGCGTGAACACGTGTTAATTAATATTAATAATAATTAGAATAGACTCCACTATCAATGTTATATTACTATATCAAGTACCGTGAAAATTAGTGCATTTCTACTATATTAACATATTAGTTTCTAATTTCACATTTTAATTCTTAGGAGTGAGAAATTGATCAATCATTCATGCAATATTTAAATAATCTATATTTTTCTTGCATAAGTTATCAAGACTAGCACACTTAGGTCTAGCAAAGCATATTGTTTGAAGCATGAAATTGGCCTCAACTATATCTTTCACACATTACACTCAATCAAGGTTAAGCAACTACTTAACCAACTACTGTATGCTTTGGAAGGCAAGAAATTAACATAAACTCTAATTCTAATAGAATTCCTAGTTGATAGATATTTTAATGTAGAGTAAAAATTAATCACAGTATAATCTGAATACATCCAAAAATCATATAGAGGAGTGTGCCAAAAATGATATGCAACAACATTATGACGACAAGTATATAGTTGAGGATATGGATTGGTATATTAGTTACCCTTTGAAAATATATGAACTTATCAATTACAAATAATGAAAAAAATAAAACACAAGGCAATTGTGATCTTTATATTTTATGATTGGTAAAGTATCAAATGTATCACAAACTATTGTGATATTTCTAAATATCTATATATATATTAAAGTAAGACCGGATACATATTATGGTAGATTTGAATTGTATTAATTGTTAATTAAATAACTATATAGTTCATTAATTAATCAGTCAAACATTCTATAAATAAAAATATAGTTATAATTAATTTATGTTTGAATTTATAATTAATATGTAGCAATTTTGTATGTTAGTGAGAGTTTTTTTTTCATAATTAATATACGGTATATTTTTTATTATTAGATTTACAATGGATGACATCTATAATTGCTATAAATTTATTTAATAATAATTTATGAATATTTAATATTATTGTAGATATATTTTTTATTTAATATTTAATTAGTTGACCATTTAATATACTATGATTTCTTAACCGATATCTACCTTTATCTATATCTATAAATCGGAAGCAATTCATTGAAATATTCAATTGATTAGTTGTTCATAAATTATTGTTTAAAACATTCTATAATTAATTTACAATGATATGCATTGCATTACAATCAATTTTCCAAGATAGGAAATATGTAATATTTTTATATGTATATTTTAGGGAAATATATATAACTCAATTATATTGATTTTTCATAATTATTATTTCTCTAGAATTAATTTATATGTTTAGGAAAATATGTATAAATTAAATAGAAATTAATAAGATTGATTTTACTTTAATTATTGTTTCCTTATAACATGCATCAATTTTTAAAATTAGGAAAATATGTTTTAAATTGAGTTTTAGAAATAATTCATGGTTATACTTTAAAATCTTTAAAATACATATATTTTGGATATGAAAAATCAATAAGAATGACTTTTCCTTAATTATTGTTTCCATGTAATATATAGATTAATTACAATCAATTTTCTAGAATAGGTAAATATGTATCAAATTAGATCTTATAGATTCTATACAATTTTATTCTAAAATTTTTAAAATACGTATATTATGGAATATACATAAATCAATTATATTCCTAAATCACAATCCTAAATTATAGGGGAATTAGGTGTACATGTTTATCTATTATTTCTTAAATATTGACTATGAGAAAATTAGGCCATGTGAGAATTATTATTTCCCATGAACAAATGAACATTCATAAATTTAAGGAAGTTTATCATTAGGCATACTAATAATCGGATTTTTAGGCATGCACAAAACATATATAAAAATTGTATAATTAGGGATACACAAAATCGTGTCCTTTTTTATAAAAAAATAATTATATATAAATGAAGTTTTAGTTGAACAATTCACTATTAATTTTGTATATGCATTACCTTTATTTTAAAATTTCCATTTGCATGTTATATTTTATAGTTATCATCAACTTTGTTGTGTGCGTGATGTTATTTATATGTTGAAATAGGTTAGTTTCGTGTTTAATTTATAGTGATTGAAAAATTGAGAGTGACGATGAGTTTTGTATCTCTTAGTACAAACTAAGCAAACAAATAAATATATTGAGTCCCTTTCAGCTTTTCGATGAAGAAGTTGAATCTGTCAATGTGTTCATAACCATAAATATGAAGTTCCCCAGAGATATGGACGTTGTGCATAGTGAGCTTCTGAAGCTCTTGATCCCGTCCCTCGCCTGGCCGATGAAGAACTTAAGTTGTCCGCGTACATGATTATCTCTTGAGCCCCCGGGCCACCAACACATATGACGTGATCTGTCAAAATATGCTTATCGAGCTCACTGCCTTTCTAGATAATATTCTTTTTAGTCATTTCATATTTCTTAAACCTGCTGCAATCATGACCAACATGTTGATGATGAGCCATTTGCAAAATTTTATCTATTATTGGATAGCATTTTGTATAAAGAATGAGACGTTGAGGAATCAATTCATTTATTGTACATTTTCAATAATCTAACTATATATATAACATCTATGTTGTTGATGTTCTCTCAAAATAGTTGATAATGAGATACCAATTATTTGTCCCTCAAGTGACTTTTTTTTTTTTTTTCTTCTATTGTATTATTGTTTGATTGCACTTTACATATTTGACCACATTATTGTCTCAGTTATATTTACCCAAACAACACAACAAATAGAATAAAAATATATCAATTATAAAATACAATAATATTTTTTCGTATTAATAACAATTTTTAAATGTGTTAAGATTTTGAATAATTTATCACATAAAAAAACGGATTATAGCACTACCACAATTTTAGATAAAACTTTATTGAATATTGAGGGGATTGAATTTAAATGGTTTGAATTTCATGTTCTAAGACTATTGATGAGAAACGTTATGAAATATTTGAAATTATTTAGTTTAATTTAATATATTTATTAAATACATAAGTATAACATAATAAAATATAGAATATCACAAATTTAGGAGAACATTATCCAAAAAAATATAGTATGAAATTTAAATAAAAACTTTCTAACCTAAATTACATAGATCAATATTAATTTTACTTTCAATTTCATGAATTTAATATTTATAAATAGCTAAAATATATGAAAATTGACTCAAATTTTAATATCTTTTACTAAATACATTCATCAATTTTAAAATTGCCAATTAAAATAATATTTAGGAGATTATAATTATTTTGTCAAATAATATTCCAAAATTAATTGACCAAATACATTCAAAACATCTATTAAATTTAATTCTTCAAATTTTTCTTGACAACCAATATTTTTGCATATTATTCTGGAAGATATTTTTTCACAAAATATAAAATTATTGAGCAAATTTACAATACACATTTCCCCTTCAACCTACAATAAAAGAAAACTATGAAATGATTTAGAACAAAAAAATATTTGCCTCCCTCCCTACGAAACATAATACCTCTGCCTCTCTCTCCTTAATAAAACAAACAATCATATTCGAGATTGAAGTAAAAAGGTTGTTGAAGGAATTGTATTCTGAATAATAAGTTGTCATTGCATTTGCTTATCAATTTTGAATGAGAAAAACTACAATTCTTTCATTACACTATTTTCGGTAAAGCCATAAAATTCGCATTTAGGTTTATAAAATAAAATTAAAAATTAATTAAAGTAATATATGTAAATATAATATGACATATATTATATAAATAAAATGTTAAATTTAATATTACAATATAAATAATTGAAATTCTCACGCATCGCGTGGGTGCAATACTAGTAATAGCTATGTTTATTACTAAAATATATATCAAACTATCAGTTCAGTTTCAAATATAAATAAAAGTTTCAGTTTTGTTTCGAATTTATGACGGGAGCAAAAATTCGGCAATGAGAATTTGAGAAAACTACAATAATAACTAATATATTTGTATACCAACATGTAGTTTTGTAAATGTTGAATGTGGTCTTAGTAACCATGCTAATTTTCCGGCATCGGGTTTTTGAGCTCGTTATAAATTTGAAACAGCGATAGTTTGATATGTAATTGTTAATTTGCATGGTTCATTATAATAAAATTTGATAAAATCACAATGATTTATAATATAATTGAACATTTACTTTTTTTATTAATTTAATAGACTATTATATCACTGTGTTAATTATTTTGATAAAATAGTGACGACATAGTGTCAAGTAATTGCTAATTAACTTACTAGCTTAATTATCATATCATTTTCTGAAATTATAATTTATTTATTTTTATTTTTTTGAGCAAACTGAAATTATAATTTATGATTCAAATGTAAGGTTAGGTTTCCACACGAATGAAACGTTTTATTCATGCGTATAAATAGAGAGCAAAAAGAATCTAAACGTATCTAAAAAGATATACAAGAAATAGAAAACCCTAGATATGTAACTATCTAAATCTATTAATTAGATATTCTATCATATAACAATTGTCAAACGAGAGTTGAATATTTATCTATACCAGCACGAATATAAATACTCCCTCCGTCCTTTATTAATTATTTTGTTTGGTTTGGGCACAATAATTAAGGCATGTGAGTGTAGAAATTAATATTTATTATTGAGTGCGAAAAGTTAATTATTTTTAGAAACAAATTAATTAAAATAAGATGTATGAAAATTGAAAACAAGACAATTAAAAACAAAATAATTAAAATGAGATGTACGAAAATGGAAAATAAGACAATTAAAAAAGGTAATAGGGAGTAAATAGAATTAGGGGAGCGAGGTAGAATGAGAAATATATGCCAGTTTTCAACAGAAAAATCCAATTGCTTTTTCAAATAATTATTAGTGTAGCAGATGATCATTGTGTTCCACACTTTAATTCATACATTTAATTGGATATGTAATAATGGTTAAACCCCCAATCCTGATCCTAGTGATCTGGTAAAAGATCGGTTTTATATTAAACTAAACAAACGATTTAACACTTTAATTATACAAATGTGCTATTCTTCAAATGTTTTGATTAACTTTATCAGATAAAGCAGCTGGGATTATAATAATATCATTAGGAACCTTATGATGTGATAAGTTAAAAAAGTGGCATTGCCTTATTATTCTTTCATCCTTTTCAAGTTATCCGTCTCATCGAAGATATCTCAATAATAAACATTTCATATATAAAAATATTTTTCGAATAATTAAATTTTGGGATAATTATTATTTAAAAAACACACACACACACATCTTTTTCAGGTTATTATATGCATGAGGTTTCAATTAATATATATCACATCTGAGAGGCCACCTATATCAATGGAATTGATAATGGAATACACTTATCTTCCTATGAATATAATAGAAAGATTAGATCCCAAAGTGGCTTTTCAATACGTAATTTATATATAGTTACTTGCGTCCATGTCTTCATCGATATTATATATATGAATTTCTCTTAATTCAGCTCTTTCTTTATCTTCAACACTACTTCAACTTTATGCATCAGATATCTTCAAAGAATCTCGAATCCATGATCATAAATAAGACATTTTTATTACTATATTCCAAGTAAAGAATTCAATAATTAGTTTCGTGGGCATGTGAATTAAAAAATATATATGCTCTTCTATTGTAAAAGAAAATTAATAATAAACTGCGATGCTTTCAAAGAAGAATAACTTATTATTATTATTATTATTATTATTATTATTATTATTATTATTATT